>MNCI01002316.1:1103-92376 GCA_015680685.1 Gnetum montanum
TCTTTATTGCCGTACACAACTTGGGTTCAGGTTACAAGCTGCTCGAATAAAGAGCCGTTCACTCTAGGACTCCTACTGCGGGCACATGGGAAAAATTCTAACTCTGGAGTGATCAATCTGCCAGAGCTTCGCTACTTCTAGCCAGGATTGGGAAATGAAGGGAGTGCCGCCTCTTATTTATAGATATGGCGGCGGACCGCGATATCGCGTACGTGATATCGCAGGGGAAGACGTGATATCGCGGCACATGCAGGTCGCGTCTCATCAATGTATCTTACAGAATGCAATAAATTGGAAAGAGAATGAGCTAAAAGTTCAAGAAACTTCTAAAAGAATAAATGAAACTATCAAAGACTATTAATTCTCCTATCTTAAACAACATGAACAAGAAGGATTCCCATACAAGATTGGAGATACCAACAAAGGAGCTAATGAAAGAAAATCAAATGGTAAGGAGGTACTCCATGATAGAGGGCCTCATCTCAAACTCCATTAGTCATTCTCATATCAATAAGCAAGTAAGGTGAGTCATGGTAAGTGTTTATTCCCCTACTTTCTCAATTAAATTCATGACAGTTTTTAATTTTTTAAACTTTTTTTATATATCTTAATTCATGATAGGAAAAGTGTCTTAAAGAAAGATCTAGTATGGATATCTCTCATGTTATCCCATGAACTATTTATCTATTTACTATTCTTAAAATGTTTTATCCTTGAAGAAAATATGTATTTGAGAAACAAGAGGAAGGCATTGCATCCACATTTATCATAAGATACTACTAACATGAGAAATTGAACCAAGTATTGCAGAAAAATAGGCAAAGTGAGGCATGATTTGATGATTAAGCAAAATAAATTTGTTATTTTTTTTCTAATAATTTTCTCTAATGTTATAAACCTTTTTGGATTATTTAATATCCTTGTATAAGCATGATTGTGATAAATTAGCTACAGATCTTAAAAGTGTCAAAGGGGAATTAAGCACATATGTAGGAAGAGCTTGTACCTCATGAATTATTTTGGAACATTAATATAGGGGAAGTATATGAATACTTTCTTCAAGACATGATGCTTAGATAGAAAATAAAAGGTATATCCATCTGATACAAACTTGAAGGTAAAAGAGCAAGTTATTTTTTATTCAATCCTTAAAATTATTTTACCTAAAAGTAATCATCAATTGTGCAAGTTTCTAGAATTCATTTGAATATATCTCTATTCTAGTACTGCATCATGTATATATTATGAATATAGTCTATTGAGTACTTAAGTTCCTTGTTGTTGATATAAACTAAACTATTCCTATCTACGACATCACAAGCCTACTAAAGTGAGAAGAAGTACTCACATTTCTATTCTATGATAAAGCATCTTAGGGAGTTTTTGAAAATGAATTGATAATATATTTGAAGTGTCTTTAAGATATATGTGATTAATGTGAACATCTTAATTAAAAATTACTTTATTTGATCTCTTGATCTAGCTCTGAAATTAGAATTATTTCTTAAAAGTTGGGTTGAATTGATAATATATTTGAAGCATCTTTAAGATATATGTGATTAATGTGAACATCTTAATTAAAAATTACTTTATTTGATCTCTTGATCTAGCTCTAAAATTAGATTTATTTCTTAAAATTTGGGTGTGTATGTACTTGTTTTCCTTCACATTAAATTACTATGTATATTTTTCTAATTATGAAGATGTGATGAGAAAAATCTAATGAGGTTTTACTTAGATGAAGACTGTACAATCCTTAACTATCTTTTGATGATGTCTAGAAAGGGGGAAAATTTTATGAATTCTCAATGGTAGTATGTGATGTGATGACTTGTGATATGATTATGATTTGCATGTCATGGGCAACATTGATATGATTATGATCTTATGGACATATTTGATGGATATATTTAAACAATTCTAACCTTATGATGGTATTAATGACCATCCTTCTAGTTTAGAGATAAGATATTCAATACTTGTTTGTTAGCTCTTGATCATAAATTCCCTTATTCAAATTCACAAGTGTCTTAATGATTAATGAATTTTGTGTTGTATTAAGGATGCATTTTTCATAGTCTTTCATCTTTCATCATCCTTAGCTCAATCGATTTTTGGATTTACTAACCCATTTTCTTAAATTTTGGACATCACCAAAAAGGGGAAGATTGTTGACCTTTTGGTATGTTAAAACCTTAAGGAAAATGGAGAACATAAAATGTTTATGGTGGATAATGTTTTTGTAGGACATGAACAAGAACTCCATAATGAGATCTGAGAACTCAAGGAAACAAGATCTACGACAAGATGTTAAAACGAAGGCTACATGAATGAGATGAGAGCATGGACAAAAATGAAGGCTACAAATCAAATGAAGATGCTCCAAGGATTGGCAAGAAGGCAAAGTGAGAAGCAATACCCTCAAAGGTTAGAGCTCAAAAGTTGAGGAGATGTCTATGAAAAACAATAAACGTATATGTTCAAAGGTAGATGTCCCATCTACTAGTGAGACATCTCTCCTAAATTGAGGCCAATCTTAATTAGACGTTCCAACTTCAAAGTAGATGTCTACATTAGCCATTTGGTAGCCATTACATGAATTCCAATGAGTTTTTGAAAACTCTAAGGCTATAAGATGAGGACAAAATCTTGGGAATTGCATAAGCATTGTTCACATTCAAGCTCCTCATTATCTATTCTATGCAATTCTATTCTTGCTCCTTATTATAACATCATTTTCTTAATTGCAATTTCTATTGAGCTTCAAGTACAACAACTTGTAAATTTAGCTACATTCTTTCCTTGTTCTTTTCTTTCATTCTTGTAGGCCCGTAGGGTTGTTGTGCTTCTTGCAAGAAGGCATCCATATTGAGCTTGTTGAGATCCTAAGGGATTGAATGGTTTTGCATAATCAAAACACTTCGGTAGAGTGGAGCTTAATTTTGTAAAGTTTGTGGGATCGTTGAAACCAACTTTTCAGCTTTTTGGGACCTTGCAAGGTTGAGTGGTTTTGCAATGACAAAAAACTTTGGAGAAGATCTTGGAGCTTGTAGAAGGTGCAGTGCCCTTCAAACCACATTTTTTAGGGAACAAAGTATAGATGTATGCATGGATTCCACCCATTGAGTGTGGAAGTACAAAATTTGGGTAACCACGTAAAATTTGGTGTGTTCATGTGGTAGGTGCAATGTTAATTAGGGAACTTATTCAACTCCCCTTCTAAGTTCTCAATCCTTAATGGGTTTGATTTTGGGGGGCAATGCTAAGTTATAAAGTTCAAATTGGACTATTTATCTTGAAGTATACCTATATTACAATTATGTGAAGGTTCCAACATCAAAACATATATAGAAACTAGTATTTCTAGGTTACATGTTCAATTCCATGAGGTAGCATTAAGTATTTTTTTTCCCAAAAAATTCTATAAAATTTTTTTTGAAACTAATCCAATAGATCCAAGGGGTCTTAATGGACATAAGTAAAAATTTTACGTTTCAATTTCAATATTTATTTGACAATGAGATAAGCAACCACCTCTTATTAGCATATAATTAAGTACTAAAAAGATAGTGATCCTTTACCCATTTCATATAGATTTACATAATATAAGTATCCATGATTTTTAACTAAGTTTAGCATGGGCTCATTAGATTTATATAATAGGACTTTGTAACTACTCAAATGATTATCATTGGTATTGCTATTGAAGAAAAATATTTGTTATGTAAATAATATATTAGCATATAATATAATTAATATTTTATCATAGGTTTTCTAAAATTTTTTACATGATATTGCAAACAAAATAAATAAATACCTCTACATCTTTAAAATACTATACTTTACAATAAGTAATAACTAGCTTGGTTATATATTTATAATATATATCTTTGTAATTTTAGGGACTATAATTTGAAGTGATGGTAATGGGCTTGTTTCTCAAGTTAAAGACATGGGTTCAAGTGTGGGTGTAACCACTTAAAGAGGTTAAGCTTTGTTTACCTACCAATCCCATTAGGAACCCACTTAGTAGGATGAGCATTATGGGTGATAAAACCTATTTTTAATGAGCCATGATATCGTATCTACGATATCACATTTATAATATCGTATCTACGACATCGCAACCCTACATATGTCATTGTTGATGCAATGTAGAGAATCCTGGTCAACATTATAAATACCAATCCTTGATTGCATTTAACGAACACCTTTTCATTCAACACTTAGTAAAATTTTTACAATTTTTTTTCATGACCTAGACTTAGCAATAGAGTGAATGCCCATAGTATGGTGTTGAACAATTGTATGGAATCTTTGTTTGATTGGATTGTACTTGGGGATAATTCATGGCTAGAAAGAAAGATCAACATTGTTTTTCACCATTACCACATTATACTTAGTTTCTTTATTTTTA
Organism: Gnetum montanum; assembly: GCA_015680685.1. Lineage (NCBI taxonomy): Eukaryota > Viridiplantae > Streptophyta > Gnetopsida > Gnetales > Gnetaceae > Gnetum > Gnetum montanum. The sequence goes on from MNCI01002316.1 coordinate 5,521, forward strand.
CATAGTCATTTTTCTTACATAGTTTAATTTTCATTTCTTTAATATGTTTAATTTAGTTTAGTTCTTTATATTTTCTAAGTACTTTACTTTTCCCATGTTCATTATTAATAAGGCAAAATATGTATGATTTGTTTTAGTGTTAAGTATAATTGTTTGGTAACCTAGTGGTGACTTCACTTGATTTGCTCACTAGTGAATTCACTTGGTGATCCTAATAACAATTACATGAGCCTTGTGTGTGTATGAAAAGCCATGAATGGATGCTTATCACCATAGGCTAGGATAGATTTACATTTTAGTTAGCACTTAGATTTAGACATTATTCTCATGTTCATTATGGAAGAACTTAGGATTAATTTGAGCCAACAACATCATGATATCATATGCTTCATTGAGATTTAAACCATACAACTTGTACTTTACTAACTTAATGTGAGAAGACAATGATCACAAATCAACTATCAATCACTAGCATACCTACATTGTCTATCAATGGATTACAATCTGGTCATGTGTGTGCACTCATGACTTGTATGATAAAGTGTTGGAATACCTAGCCACTCATCATTGGTGTTGTTTTTGGGGATGTGCCAATTTTTGCTTAGTAGTTGATTTTATAGAGTTCATTATATTAAGAATTACAAAGTATATTTTCATACTTGAATTGATTCTTTTAACACACACACATACTTAAAAGCATCAAAAACATAATATGGCTTCTACACTTAAGGAAAATCACCACCTACCAATAAAATTCCTAAGAACCATGACAAAGGATATGATGAAGAAGATTGGAGTATGCCCATGCAAACTAGAATCTCCTATGCTCATACTAATCCATATAAACTTGCTTTGACATTTGTCTTTCAACAGGATGAATAGCTAAGTTGGAGACATTTACATGGCAACATCATTTTGCCTCCAGAATGTTCTACACCATCAATGTTGCAAGAAACCCTCATATGGTCAAACCTTAGCCATGTATAGGAAGGATATCACATTACAAAGTACATGACCTGACCATACCAGATAATAGAAGCTCAAATAAGAAGGGATGTGACTATGAAAACCAAACATGAGATTAATAAAGGAAAGAAAGTACCATAGATGGTTGTTCTAGAGGAAAGAGATAATGCAATGTTTCATACATAGAAATTTTATCAAACCCATGGATCTCAATATCAAACACATGTTGTCCATATCAAAGATCCTATTAAGATATAATTACATTCAAATATTGTAGAAACACCTAGAGACGATAAGAAAGACTCCATACTTAGGAGGAATCCAAGGTCAAGAACCTCCACTAAATTAAAAAGGGATGAATCAAGGAGTCATAGAAATAGAACCAGTAGGCACAGTTCTCTAACCTCTTTCACTTCATCCTCACACTTATCTAGATATTATGACAAGAGAGAAAGAAGAATGAGGGATCATGATAGGAAAAATAAAAGGGATCTTAAGAGGAATAAACATCAAAGAAGACATTCTTATAAAGAAGAGAATAACTACAAAAGAAGAAGAGATAGGATCATACATAAAGAAAGAGAGCATTATGAGCATTGAAGGGATCATAACTAAAATAGAGTCTATGAACCCAAAGCTCATGAAGAACCCCTGTTGAACACTCATAATATGATTAATATAAGAGAAGCATCGTATATCCCTACCAAACACATAAGAGATAGTCACATGAAGCAACTAGATATGAACATTATTTCCAAGTTTGAAGATGGATACAACATAGATCCACAAGATTACCTCCAAGCCTTCCACAATGCCTATGCCCTTCAAAATATTGAAAATGATTAGTAAAAATTAAAGTTATTTCCTAGAATACTCATCAAGAAAGCAAAGAGCTAGTATCAATCCTTAGAACTAGAAACAATATGAAGATGAAGTACCATGTTGGAGCTTTTAATGACAAATATCAAACCTATTCTAGAGTGTTCAATTTAAGAAAAAAAATTCAAAGATGGAAGAAAGGGACACATAAATCCCTTAATGCAGCAATGGATAGATATTATTCATTACTACATAGATGCCTAGGCCATGGATTTTCTCAAAGGGAGCAACTTAGGAATATCATTGATTCATTAAGGAACAAGACTAGAGAAACTCTTGGAGTATATGCCCAAGGTAAGTTATCTAAAATGATAGTCCATAAAATTCAAAGACTAATAAATGAAGTAGCCAAAGAGAAAGGAGAACTAAAGAAACGAGAATCAACCAAAAAATACAATCAAGATTTAGCAATAAGATAAAGGGAAGTGAGAATATGCAAAAAATAAGAAGAGGAAACCTTGGAGGATGTCATCCAAAAGAAGATCCTACCCATCCAAATATCAATCAATGACATTGCAACAAAGGTAGAGAAAATGTGGGATTTTATGAATGAAAAATTTGCTACTACACTTAAGATAGTAGAGGAAAAGACTAAACAAGATCTAAACAAAAATAAGGAAAGGAAAAAAAGAAGAGATAATGGACAAGAGAACTATAGACATAAAGAAAAAGTTACTGAAATTAAAGAATTAACATACTCTAGTTTGGAAGAAGAAGAAGGATGCAAGGTATGCCAATATGAACATCCTAAAGGATGTTTCCCTATTATGGTCCACTTGCAAGAGTCTTGGGCATATGTACTTAACTCAAAATTTTCAAAAAATAGATGTTGAGAAGATTACCTTACCCATAGGGTAACTTTTAACAACCTTACCAACCATCATATTATCTAGGTGGAGCTTATCCGCAACTACAAGAGCAATATCAGCAACAGTGAAAACAACTACAAGCATGAGGAATGCAACCACCAAGGTAGTAATATCCATACCATCAACTTGATCCTTATGGATATTACATTCAACATCCAATCTCTCTGAGAAATGCTTCAGTTCATAACTCCTATCAATACTATCCACCAAAGTATCATATACTTAGTACTTCATGAATGGATCCTAATTTTTATGCACATCAACTAGCAACTGATTCATCAATCCCAACTCCTAACTCTCTACCACTAGTGCCACCATTGGTTATGCAAGAAAAATTGCCAACATAACTGCAACAAAAGAAAACTACCAAGGTAGTCAAAACACAAGAGGATGTGATGGTAAGTAAACCTAGATCTAGTAAATGTTCATTTTTCAAAATAGTTCTTTAAAAAATTCAAAGGATGGGGACTCCACCAACATCCATCCCATCTACACATACTCCTAAAGGGAACACTATACTTCTACATCCTAAAAAATTAGAACCTGACCACTATCATGCTCACTCAAATTGTAACATACTGGATTGAGGTAGGATCACTTCCCAAGAAGAAAATAAATCTCAAAATTCCCTTATCATACCTTTAGATAGCAAGACATAAACCTTGCAAGGCTCTACTAGATTCTAGGTTAGGAGTAAATCTAAATTCACAAGACATGTACAAAGCCTGGAATCTTCCTCCACTCAAGAACTTGCAAATTAGTTAATCATTGTTCCACTTGGACAAATAGAAGATGTCATTACCACCATAAGTGACTAGTCCTACCTTGTTGACTTCTTACTTATACATGTGGAGAAAAAAGAAGGGGAATTTTCTATAATTATGGAAAGAGCATGGCTTAGCACTATGAATGCTAAGCTAGGTATCAGAGGCTTCTCCTTGAAAATTTCCAATGAAGATAAAGCTAGAATTATACAAAGACGTTGAGTTCCATGTATCACATATAGTGATAGAGAGTGTAATTGCATGTAGAAAATTTGGGCCATGAAACAAGGAACCAATACAACATACAATCAATGTATATAATATATGTGTATGAAATCTATATGTAGCAACTACCAGAAAAGAAGGCACCCAATGGTTGATTACTAATAAAGAGACAAAAGTCTAATATGTGCATGAAACCATTAAATAAAATCACAAGTGCCTATGTTGAAGAAACTGATAATTTAGAATAGTTAAGAAGTAGACATCCCTATGTACAATCACATCAAGAAGAAGATATCGAATGTTACCAATTAGAGATTCAAGATAAGTATGCCAAACATATTAGAGTATGCCTTCTTGAATAACAAAAAAAAATGATAATTATAAATGCTAGTCTTAATAAAGAAAAAAGAGAAGATTCTTAAAAGTGGTGAATAAATGGCCAATAGCAATCACATGTTCATACAATAAAATAATGGGTATAGATCCACACAAATGTCAACACCAAATCTATATAGATCCAACTATCAAACCTTGTTACCAACCACAAAGAAGAATGAATCCTAAACTCAAAGAAGTGGTCAAAAAGAATTGGAAAAACTATTAAATGAAAGGTTCATCTATCCAATAGAAGAGAGTAAATGGGTCAATTACTTAGTCATTGTCCCAAAGAAAGGATTGGACCATTTTCCCTTACCAATTGTTGACCAAGTCCTTGATACTATTGTAGGACATTAATACTAGACTTTCCTCAATGGGTGCAATGGGTATAACCAAATCCACATTGCACCAGAAGATCAAGAGAATACTACATTCACCAATCCATGAGGAACATTTTCCTACAAATAAATATCTTTTGGCTTGTGTAATGCTCCCTCTACCTTCCAAGGACTTGTACTGAGTATCTTTTAAAATCAAATTGGCAATAAAGTGGAAGTATTCATGGATGACTTTTCCACATATGGGCTAGACTTCAAACAAGCCTTGGATTGACTAGAGAAAATTCTAAAAAGATGTGTTGAAACAAATCTAAAGTTCAATTGGTAGAAAAGCCATTTAATGGTCCAAGATGGTATTGTTCTAAGACACAAAATATCTAAAAATGGAATAGAGGTAAATCCTAATAAGATAAGAGTCATTCAAACATCACCGAGTAGCCACAAACTATTAAGGATGTTAGATCATTCCTTAGCCATACAAGATATTATAGAAGGTTTATTAAGAATTTTTCAAAGATCACAAAGATGCTAGTAGAACTTACAAGGAAAGATGCATCATTCCAATGGATAGAACAATGTAAGAAGGCATTTGAGACATTAAAATATAAGTTGATTGAAACACTAGTCCTTTGAGCTCTAGATTGGTCCAAGCCCTTCCACATTATGACAGATTCTTCAAACTATACATTAGAAGTAGTTTTCACTTAGCTTGATTATAAAAAAACCATATTACATACACTACACTAGTCAAAGCATCACTAGGGCACAACTTAATTACACCACTATAGAAAAGAAGCTTTTTGCCATGGTGTACACACTTGAGAAATTTAGACATTACGTGCTCGAGTACCCTATTTATGTCCACATGGATCATAGTGCTATCAGATTTTCGATGAATAAACCAGTGATCAGTCTAAGGGTGATATGATGGCTTGTGATATTAAAGGAGTTTGACATCATCATGATAAATAATAAGGAAACTAAAAATGTTGTAGCTAACCATTTGTCAAGATTAAGATGAGAACTGAAAGAATAGGATGAACCATTATTAGACCACTTTCTTAATGAAAATTTATTTGCAATAACAACAGTGACTATTAACTCAATAGAAAATTCATGGATTACTAATTACATGACTTACCTCATTATACAAGAGCTTCCTATTGAGTGGAACAAGAAACAAAAAGAACAATTTCTCCACTAAGTTAAATGGTATATGGAAATTAATGGAAATGTTTACAGGATATGTGCCGATGGATTAGTAAGATGGTGTGTTCTAGAAGAGAGCTAACAAAGAACTCTACAAGATGTGCATGAGGGACCATGTGGCAGTCACTACTCAAGATGTAGAAAAAAAATGAAGTTGATGATGCTAGCATAATTTTGGCCTACCATAGTCAGGGATGCATACAAATTCACTTAATCTTGTAAAAGATGTTAATGTGATAGAGGACTAACAGCTAGAAATGAAGGTCCACAGCCATGGATACAATCATTAGAACCATTTGATATTTGAAATATTAATTTTAAGGGGTCCATCATACCAATGTCAAATGGGAAATCATACATCATAGTGAGAGTTAATTATTGTACAAAGTGGGAAAAAGCAATTGCAGTCAAAGATTGCATAGCCAAAATAGCTTCTAAGTTCTTCCAATAACATGTGGTGAATAGATTTGGAGTCCCATGCATGCTCATATCAAACAACAACACTCATTTTATAGGAGCTACATTCAAAAAGCTAATGTAATAACTTGGGGTGGATCACAAATTAACTACACCATACCATCCCCAAGAAAATGGTTAATCAAAAGTGACGAATAGGAAAATCACAAGAATATTAACTAGAATAGTTAGTTGATTTAGAAAGGATTAGAGCACTAAGCTAAAGGATGCTATATGGGCATACAAGTCCACATGAAAACTTCTGATAGGATATTCACCCTATGAACTAGTTTATGGAAAACTTCCTGCACTACCAATCTGAGTAAAGCTACAAACTTTAGCCACTACTAGTGTACTTAACTTAGACTTAAACTTAGCTTAAAAAGAATGTCTCATGCATCTTAACCTTCTAGAGAAAAATAGTCTTATAACTTTAATGAGTAATAAGGTTTACAGGAAATACTCCAAATGTAGGCATGATGATTAAATGAGATAAATATCAATCCAACTGGGTGATAAAGTTCTCTATTACAATCCCAATTATGTGCCATAAAAGGCTAAGTTCTAAACCTTATGGGAAGGGTCCTATATTGTCCATGCAACATACTGATTAGACACCATGCAAATCTATCACCCAACCAACTCACAAAAGCTTATCTTGGTCAATATTTAACAAATCAAACCATATCATGACTCCCCATACTCTTTTAAGGACTCTACCCTATCTACCAAGCAAGTTACCACTCATTCGATTCTCAGCATAGTCATGGGGGTGGCTAGTTTGCCACTTAGGCTCTGAACCATTTCTTTTCTTACTACTTTTCACATTCTTCAATATCTTTTCTATTCTTTTATACTTTTCTTATTTCTTAATCATTTTCTGTTCTTTAATATCTTTTAAATTCTTTCTACATTTTTCCATTCTTATCATTTTTCTACAATTTCTCATCATTTTTCTTGTACATATTTTTTTTTTTTGATTTTTCTAATAGAGTGCAAGAAATAAAAACAAGATGTAGTTCCAATAATGTGAATATTGCCCTATATTATCAACTCATTGGAAGACTAGTTTGGTATACAATGAGACCATATCATCCATCCACTCATTTCCAATAATTAGAGGTTCTTACCATGGCCATAATGACATTCTCTTCATAATAAAACTAAAATAAACTTGGGATCACTATGCCTAGATAGAAAAGTGAAGATCCAAGTGGTGATAAACATGGTGTGACATCAAGAAGATTTGTGAATCTTCTAAGACTACTACTATAAGTTTTATCCTATTGTTTATATTGTATCATTTACTTGAGTTTAACAAAAAATAAAAGTATGTTTAAAATAAGTGCTAATTTACCATGTTAGTGGAAAGACATGTTACCCATGCCTAAAGATAGGTGGCTTCTCATAAATTTAAAAAATTAATAAAAAGTATGCTAGTAATAAACTACTTCCTTAAACTTCATTACCAAGTGTTAATGCTTCTTGCAACCATGGTAGTCTTGTGGTTCTTAATTTTGGGATGATGCAATGCAATGTCACTAGTAAGTGGTATGGACGTGGTTTGTATCTTGGATAGAAAGGCTAATGATTACTTTAAACACATATCACACAAAGAATCCATTATGCCTATGGTAAGACATCTCACATCCTAATTTCAGCAATCCTTTCTACTCCTATTCCACCTCACTAATATATATAATCATAATTCAATGGTTTTGTATAATATAGTGTTATTTTCTCATTCAAGTAATACTAACATGTGTGTTTTGCAAGATAAGTATGTTTTACATTCAACTCCTTAAGTGCCTACAGACACTTGTAGGTGTGGTTATATAAGGACACTAAGGGCTAAAGCTTGCTTTGGGGAGGATCCACTTGTATAACTCTTGTACTTCATATCCAATGATCAATTTCACAGCATTTGGTACCTTGAAGACACTTAAACCATCAATTTTTACTTTTTTGCATTCTCATAACTAATCATACTTTTGGAAATTCCTACAACCATCTCCTATATATCTCATTGACTTTCTTTGTCAAAGATTCCTTCTTTCACAATCTTTCACTATCAAAGTTTTATATTCTAATCATCATCTATGATTAGACACCCCTTAGACCACCTACAAACTATCCATTTCACAATATTTTTCTAACAAAAATCACTCAAAATGCCAAATTATTTGAAAATGATGTCGTAGCTACAATGTATTAGGTCCTACTACATTATAACTATGATGTTGTATCTACAATGTATTCAATATAAAACACCTATATATACACGTAGGATATAGGAAATTTTTCATCATTTTCATTTCTATCAAGGGGAGTTCATGCTATTTTTCTAACCCTCTATGATGAGTGGTTGGGTATCCCAACACTCTACCATGCAAGTCATAACTGCACACGTGCAACCATATTGTAATCCATGGATGGATAATATAAGTATACTAGTGGTTGATAATTGGTCAGTGATCATTGTCTTTCCACCTTGAGCTAGTGAAGTATGAGTAGTACGGTTTAGCTCTTAGTGATGTATGTGATATGTTGATATTGTAGGCTCATATTACTTCTAAGTGTATTCATAATGGGAGATAAAAATAAAATCTAAGTTTAAGTGATGACAGAAATGTAAATCTATTCTATTCTATGATAATGAGCATCTGTTCCTAGCTTTCCATACATGTCCTAGGCTCATGCAACTATTATTTGGTTTACCAAGTGAGTTCACTACTAAGCGAATCAAGTGAAGCCACTACTGGGTTTATCAAACAATTACACTTATACACTCAAAACTAGGCATACTCATTCTACCTTATTAATGAACATGGAAAAGTAAAGTACTTGAAAAATGTAAAGGACTAAACTAAAGTAAACATATTAAAGGAATGAAAATTAAGCTAAGTAAAGAAAATGACTAACCAAAAAATAAAAAACTAAGTGTAATGCTGCAATGGTGGCAAATAATCTCAACCTTTATTTCTATTCATGAACTATGCCCAAGTACAATCCACTTGAATAAATATTTCATTCAACTATTCAACACCATACTATAGGCATTCACGCTATCACCAAGTCTAAGCAATGAAAACAAACTGTAATAGCTTCACTAAGGATGGAATGAAAGTTGTTCATTTTTTACAACCAAGTGTTGGTATTTATAGGGGTGACTAGGATCATCTTTATCACATCAATGATGATGTATGCAAGGCTGTGATGTCATAGATACAATATCATGGCTCATTAAAAATAGGTTTTATCATAACCCCATGATTGCCTAGAAACTTGTCCTTTAGTAAAAGCAAAAGGATAGAGTTTCTTACAAAATTGGGAGGTATACTCAAACTTTAACATGACTACTTATATACATGACTTCTTGACTCTAAATGCTACATTGTGGTCAAGTGGTCCATTACAAAATTTTCATGCTTGGCATGATGGAAATATTTGATAATAAAAAACAAACAAAAAATGCTAAAGCTTGATGTAGCCTTTAAGCTCCCAGTGGTGGTGGCTCCTCCATCAATCTCTTTTCTTTATCATTGGTCTTCTAAAATTGATAATAGTTGAGTAGTACCTAATGCTTCTCCTTCTCTGATCTTGGATAATGTATATTTCAAGTGAATTCCACAATGTTTGATGGCATTGTTACTTTCCATGGGCATGGTAGCTATAGAAACATTTTATTGACTTTCACATACCAAGTTGCAAACTACCTCCTTTCTTCCTCAAATGCCTTGGCCACCTTTCTTAATTCTTGGAAATCTATCATTTGTCAAGCCAATTTTGCTACTACATGTTTCTGATCTTGGTATCTAGCCTTCATTATTTCAAGCTCAGAATTTGCAATATGCAATTTCTATTATGCATCCTTCCTATCTGCAAACTCTTTTTCATACATGACATATACTGCAACTACCTATTGTTCTAGCTCATTTCTTAGTCTACTTGCTATTAACATGGCCACATTAGCATATTGTAGCTTTGCTAATCCCATGTATTCATTGAGATCTTCTATATGTAGGTCTTTATTTTTCACTTTAACTTGATGGACATGGGTGAGGCTATCTAGGCTTAGCTACCAATCAGGTGTCTATGTAGTGATTGAATTGATTTTGGCTTTAGCCATTTGGATTTCTTTTTCATTAACTTGCTTGTACATGTCCAATTGGTTACTAAAGTATTTCTTGAGACATTCTTGTTTCTTGGCCTTATTCTACCATGCTCTAATTTCAATTACTGATTTTTTATGGATAGCACACACTTCTTTCATTGAAAAGATTTGGTTTTCTCTAGCCAATTTGCTCATGTCTTGGTTGAATCTAATAAACTATTCTCTCAACTAATGGATAGTTTCTTTGAGAACATTTTTTTGCTTCTTGATGTTTCTCAACCTTGTGTTCTCAATAGCAATTCTCTTGTTCTCTTCTTCTAGGGTAGTTATGGCTTTAACATGTACATAAGTTTGGGCTTCTGCCACAAATACATTCCATACTACCTTTTTTTTTCTCCATCTCTACTTAGATATTTCTAAATATGAGTTTATTTACTTGTTCAGTTTTGAATTTATCTAGCTATTTTGACACTACATACTATGTAGGGTCTCTTCTATTTGCTCTTGGGGCTACTAATTCATCTTGCAACCTCTACACTTCATTTTCTGCATGTTCGGCTCTTATTTTGGCCATTACTAGCTTATCTTTTGTAGAGATTAGATTTGAATGAACTACAATTATATCACTAGGAATATCAAAGAGAGTTTGCATAAATTTTCCTATTTGCAGCAATCGATCCCAAATATCTTCATGTTTTGCTGGGGTCATGGATGTTCTGGCTAACATCTCAACATCTTTGGTTTTAGTAATATCAATCAATGGCATAATCAAAACATTAAATAATTTATTAATATAATATGTGATTACTTTTGGTACTCTTGATGCATCTTGATGTTGCATCACCACTATCATGGCTCCTTCTCCTATTTCTAGCATAACCTAGAAAGATGTAGCATTCCCAAAAATCTACTATGCATAATCTTCATCCTCTCTTGCCTATAATGAGGCTTAACCAGTAGTAGTTCCTATTGATACTACAAGCCTTATGGACCTATCTCTTACTTTGTATAATGTAGAACCTTCCCTACTCCCCCAACTTATTGTTTTTGCAATCTACTGTAGGTGGCTCATGGATGGTTTGTAATCTTGTTGAGCTAGTGAAGCACTTAATATAGGTCTATCACCAACTAGTGTTGATCCACTGGATCCTACTTACTCTTGCCCAATTGTTGGGACATTGCTTAATGGTGTTGAACATGTTGCTTCTTCAATGCTTACTAGAGTTTTTAGTTGATCTTTCTTTGGTGGCACTGGTTTAGACATTTCTACATATGATGCATTGTAGGCTTTTCAAAAAACATCATTGGTGTAGCCCAAAATCTTGGCTTGCTTACATAATCTTCTAATGAGGTAAGGGAATGGTATTGTGAGTTTCCTTGCCTTCTTCTCTTCAAACCTTCTTTGAATTTCTAAGAGGAGTAAATAAGCTATGTTGACATTGAATTTCTCCATGAGAATGGCATTTCCTCTAGTGACGTAGTGGGGAAATTCTATTGAGCCTTTTGATGAGAAAAATATGGTTGGTTTCATTTTTGAAATATATTTTATCTTTAGTAGTCAATTCACTATATTCTTTATCTTCTTTTCCATAAGCTCTTTGTAGCCACAACTTCTTTGCATTTGTATCAAATTTGGTAGAGATCTATGCTATGTTTGCTTTGACATTTGGGATATTAAGTACCTTGGCAATGGCTTCAACTAAATAAGGAAAAAAGAATCCTTCAATTTTTACCATAGGATCATCTTGCTTATTCTTCAAAAAATGGTAGACCATTTGCCATTACATGATAGAGTTGGTCATAAAGAAGAGGTTGAGAGTTGGGTTCAAATACTCTATGGGGAAAACTCCATGAATGGTCTGAAATCCAACTCCATAATCACTATGGACATGATTGACTTTTCTTAGATTACCTAGAGACATTTTGCTGATAGCGTGAGGTGTTATCCTTTCCCTAGAGCTAGTGGTTCTTTAGCCTCATCCTATGCAAATTATTCTATGGCAAGTGTCTATTAGTGAATGCTGACGGTTTGGGCTTCCTGCTCCACTTGCAAGGTTTTTTCTTTGGCTTACCCTCTACCTCAAACTCTTAGTTTTTTACTTCTGTGCTATGAAAATCCTTTTGTTGTGAGTCTTTTGGAAGCCATCTACAATCAGCAAAGATTTTTTTGAGTGTATCCAAGGATTTTAAATAGGTTTCTAATAGTTCATAATCCTTTCTCGATTCTGGAAATTGGTCACAAGTTTATTCTTATTATCTCTTGTGGATCTTGTTATGGTTGCAAAGTTTGAAAAATGTCAAAAAGAAACCATTAATTGTTATATCTTTGATTGTTATGGCCTTTCACAAATAGTATTTTCTTCCTTCTTATGTGTTTGGATGGGTCGTTAGGCATGTTATGTTTCATTGGTTCCTATTCTATTGGTTGATCAAGATTTTATTTGATAGTTCTTATCCTTACCTTTAATATACTCTTCTAGGTGTTAGAAAAATTTGTCTCAATTTGACTCTTCTACATGCAATGCTCTCCTCCACAACTAAGTTTATTACTTTGTGATCAAGAAGGTTCAAGAATCATGTAAATTGGAGCTACAGTGAGAGAGTTATGGAGCTTGAAAGTTTGATTGTCAAAGACATAGAAAAAGAGCATGAACTTCCTTTGCTAGAAAAGAGAAGACTAAAAAATTTTCTAACACCTTGCACATATATATAGATTTTTGTCAATGTGACATCATAGTTGTAACATCATAAGACCTAATACATTGTAAATGTGTTGTTGCCATTGAAAATTTTGATTTTACAACAATTTTTGATGAAAAAGTTAAGTCAAATGAATAGTTTGAAAGATGTGGAGGTGGTCTAAATAGATCTTAATCATAAATGATGCTTAGAATGTAGAAATTTGGTGATAAAAGATCATGAAGTAGGAATCTTTGGCAAAGAAGCTCAATGGGATGTATAAGAGATGGTAGTAAGGGTTGCCAAAATTATGATTGGTCATGAGAATATAGAAAAGTGGAAATTGATGGTTGAAGTGTCTTGGAGGCACAAGATGATGTGAAATTATTCATCAAGTATGAATCACAAGAGTTATACAAGTGGATCCTCCCCAAAGCAGGTTTTAACCCTTAATGCCTTTCATAACCATGCCTACAAGTATCCATAAGCACTCAAGGATTTGAATGTAAAACTTACTTGTCTTGCAAAACATACATGTTAACATCACCAAAATGAGAAATACTACTATATTATATAGAACCATTGAATTATGATTATATATAATAGTCATGCAAAATGGGAGTAGAAAGTGTTTCAGAAATTGGGACATGAGGTGTCCTACCATAGGCATAATAAATTCTTGTATGTGATATATGGTTAAAGGGATCATTAGCCCTTCCATCCAACATTCAAACTAAGTCCATACCATTTACCACTGACATTGAATAACATCATTCCAAAACTAACCATAAGACTACCACTATTGTAAGAAGTATTAACACTTGGAAAAGGGGTTTAAGGAAGTAGTTTATTAATAGCAAACTCAAATATTTTTATATTTCTAAGAAGTCACCTACCTTCATGCCTAGATAACATGTCTTTCTAGTGGGATCCCCAAAAATTTTTATTCTGTGCATTTCTTATGTTTTTACTATGTCAACCTTACCAGAAAACTATCTTCAAGCATGGGTAACATGTCTTTCCAATGACATGGTAAGGCAACACTTATTTTATACATACTTTCATTAGAACTTAAATAAATAATACAATCTTGACAACAAAATAAAACTTATAGTAGTAGCATTAGAGAATCCACAAATCTCCTTGATGTCACATGCTTTTCATTCCCACTTGGTTCTTTACTTTTTTATCTAGGCATAATGATCCACAAGTTTATTTTAGTTTTATTGTAAAAAGAATATCATTATGGCCATGGTGAGAACCTCTTATTGTTGGAAATGGTTAGGTGATGTAGTTTCACTGTATATAGAATTAGTCCTTCAATGATTTGATAATATAGGAAAATATTCACATTATTGGAACTACATGTTGCTTTATTCCTTTGCGCTTTATTAGAAAAATCAATAAAAATATGTACAAAACAAATGATGAAAAATCATGGAAAAATGATAAGAATCAAAAATTATAGAAAAAAATTTAAAAGATATTAAAAAATAGAAAATGATTAAGAAATGATAAAAGTATAAAAGAATAGAAAAAATATCAAAGAATATGAAAACGTAGTAAGAAAAGAAAATATTTAGTGCTCAAGTGTCAAATTGGACACCCCCATGACTATTATTAAAAATAGTTAACCTCAAGATGGAATGGATTGAAGGTAGTTCGTTAGACTAGGTAGAATCCATAGAGGAGTTGGGATATTCATAGAATGGTTTGACTTATTGAATATTAACCAAGATGATATTTCTTGTATTGGTTGGATGATAGATTTGCATGACACCTGATTAGTATGTTGCATGGATAATGTAGGGTCCCTTCCATAGGGTTTGGAATATAGCCTTTTGTGGCACATGATTGGGACTGTAATAGAGGACTTTATTGCTTGGTTGGATTGATACTTGTCTTATTCTAGCATCATGCTTACATTTGGAGTATTTCTTGTAAATCTTATTACTCATCAAAGCTACAAGTCTGTTTTCCTCTAAAAGGTTGAGATTCATTAGACGTTCCTTTTGTGCTAAGCTTAAGTCTAGGTCAAGTATACTAGTAGTAGCTAAAGTTTGAAACTATGCTTGGATTGGTAGTGTAAGAGTATCCAATTATCTAGTTCATAGGACAAATATCCTATTGGGAGTTTCCATCTAGATCTATATACCCATAGAGCATCATTTAGCTTAGTGCTCCAATCCTTTCTAAATTGACAGACTATTCTAGTTAATATTCTCGTGATTTCTTAGTTAGTCACTTTTGCATGACCATTTTCTTGGGGATGGTATGGTGTAGTTAACTTATGATTCACCCCAAGTTGTTACATTAGCTTTTTAAATGTAGCTATTGTAAAATGAGTTTCATTGTTGGATATAAGCATGCATGGTACTATAAATCTATTCACCACATGTTGTTGAAAGAACTTGATAGTTGTTTTAGCTATGTAATCCTTGACTATAATTACTTCTGCCCACTTGGTACAATAATCAACTATCACTATGATGTAAGATTCACCATTAGATGTTGGTGTGATGGATCCCATAAAATTAATTTTCCAAATATCGAATGGTTTCAATGGCTATATCTATTGCTATGATTCTTTATTTCTAGCCTTTAATTCTTTGTCACATTGACATCTTTCACAAGATTTGATGAATTGGTATGCATCCCTGAATATGGTAGGCCAAAAGTAGCCTTCCATCATTAGCTTCAATGTTGTTCTGCGTCCTATGTAGTGATCACCACATGGTCCCTCATGCACATATTGTAGAATTCTTTGTTGGTTCTCTTCTGGAACACATCATCTAACTAGTCCATTGACACATATCTTGTAAATATTTTCATTAATTTCCATATACTATTTAACTCTATTAAGGAATTGTTCTTTTTATTTCTTGTTCCACTCAATAGGAAGCTCTTATGTAGTGAGATAAGTCATGTAGTCAATAATCCATGACTTTTCTGTTGAGTTGATAGCCATTGTTATCTTTCTACACAAAATTTCATCAAGAAATTAATTTGATAATGATTCATTCTATTCTTACAATTCCCATCTTAGCTTGACAAAAGATCAACCACAACATATTCAGTTCCTTTGTTGTCTATCATAATAATGTAAAACTCTTGTAATATCACAAGCCATCGTATCATCCTTGGATTGACTACAAGTTTATTTAGTAGAAATATAATGGTACAATGATCCATGTGGACATAAATAGGACACCCAAGCACATAATGCCTAAAATTTTCTAGTGCATAGACCATGGGCATAAGCTCCTTTTTTGTAGTGGTGTAATTAATTTGCACTCTAGTGATGCTTTGACTAGTGCAATGTATATAGTGCGGTCTTTTCTAATCATCAAGCTAAGTGAGTACTACTCCCAATACATAGTTTTAAGCATTTGTCATAATGTGGAAGGGTTTAAACCAATCAAGAGCTCGAAGGATTGGTGTTTTGATTAGTTTCTATTTTAATGTCTCAAATGCCTTCTCACACTATTCTATCCATTGGAATAGTGCATCTTTCTTTGTAAGTTCTACTAGCCATTTTGATATCTTTGAAAAGTTTTCAATAAATCTTCTCTAATATCCTGTATGATCAAGGAATGATCTAACATCCTTAATAGTTTGTGGCCTTTAGGTGATGTTTTAAATGACTCTTATCTTATCAAGATCTACCTTTATTCTTTTTAAGATATTTTATGTCCCAAAACAATAACATCTTGGACCATTAAAGGACTTTTCTACCAATTGATCTTTAGATTAGTTTCAACACATCTTTTTATATCCTACTCTAATCGGTCTAAGGCTTGTTTGAATTCTAGCCCATATGTGGAAAAGTCATCCATAAAGACTTCCACTCCATTGTCAACTTGTTTCTAGAAGATACTCAGTACAAGTCCTTGTAAGGTAGTGAGAGCATTATACAAGTCAAAAGGCATCTACTTGTAAGCAAAAATCCCTCATGAACTAGTGAATGTAGTCTTCTTTGATTTTCTAGTGCAATGTAGCTTTGGTTATATCCATTGTACCCATCAAGGAAACTATAGTACTAATGTCTTGTAATATATCAAGGACTTGGTTAACAAATGGTAGAGGAAAGTGATCCTTGAATGTTACTGAATTCAACAACTAAAAGTTGATGCAAATCCTCCACTTACGATGTTTCTTTGGGACAATGACTAAGGGACTTGTACTGACCTAAATCGTCGGTGTAAGGCTGGAATGGAAACAGACACCGAGAGATCATCGGGCAGCCTCAGCTGACCCTGCCTTCGCTTGAGGGCAAGCTGTAAAAGGGAACGAAGGCAGAGTGCCTTGGATGGGTTGCACGCAAATCAACCAAGGAGTTCCCCAAGCGTAAGCTACGGCTAGCGCTGGGGTTATCGTAAATGGTATGTAAATGGAATGCAAACAGCGATACGAAATGTAAATAAAGCGTACTGAATTATGAATGAAGCATAAACAAAGTTATATTTGTAAAACATAAACAGAACTAAACAATGTAAATGGGAGGCAATAATGAAACTATATTATATTATTTAAAAAAAATGTGCACCGGTCAAAGCGTAGTTGCACAAGTGTGAATGGCAAGTCAAACGCCTAGCCCTGGAAAGATATGACACGATGATGCGACGATGAAATGGGATGAACGTGAGAAGAACTTGGAAGCCAAAAATCGGATGTGCCAAGCACCCAAGGATTGCATGTTCTGTCCTCCTTCAGAATTTCCAATCTTTCCAATCTTTGCCTCTTCCAATCTTCTTCTCTCTTGATGCTTTTGCTTTGCTTCTCTTCCCTCCCCCTAGTTTGTGTGAATTGATAGGGTATTTATAGGGTTGGGCTAGGGTTTTCTTTGACCAGGTTCAATGTATTTTACAATTTGTGGGTCATTCAAGCCCATAAAAAAATACAAATTAGAAATACAAGCCCTTAAGTGATAAAAAAAATTTAAAAAAATTTAAAAAGATTAGCCCCAACCCTGGCCCGCTTGGAAAAATTATATTTCTTTTTTTTTTTTGCTGAATATTTGGCCTGATTTTGCTTGGGCTTTCTTTTCCCTTTGCCATTTTTTTGATTTTTTGAAAAAGAAAATCAAAAAGGATTAACACTGCCTCGCTTGTCTAGCATCCAGCGTGACTTGCAATGTGACCTGCAGTGTGACCTCCAAAACTTGCAATTTTGAGCTGAAATCTGGAATTTTTGAAGGCTAGGACCCATAGTTATCAATAGTGGACCTTGAGGACGACTTACACCGTTAAAATCAAGTCATTTTGGCTCAGTTTTGGGGCTCTAAAAATTGGTGACGCTGATCCTTACGCTGTGCAGCGTCTGTGGGCCCCAGGGGAACCTTGCCTGTTGAATCATGGACCATCGGGGGCTATTTCGGAGGCCTCCAAGTTTGGTCACGCTATACTCATGTTAGGAAGCAGCATGACTTAGCTTGATTCTTGTCTAAAAGTGCTAGGCCAAAATTAGTGGTGTTTCAGGACTAATCCATTCACTATCTACTATTGGGTAGATGAACCATACTTTTAAAAGTTTTTCTAGTTCTTTCTTGACCACTTCTTTGAGTTTAGGATTGAATCTTCTTTGAGGTTGGTAGTGAGGTTTGATAATTGGATATGTATAGATTTGATGTTGACATATGCATGGATCTATACCTATTATTTCATCATAGGACCATCAAATGCCATGGGACATTTATTTACCACTTCTAATAATCTTCTCTTTTGGTCTTTATCAAGATTGGCATTAATAATTACCAATTTTTTGTGATTCAAAAAAGCATACTCTAGTACATTTGGTAGGGCTTTCAGTTTTAAAGGTTCTAGTTCATACTTGTCCTAGATCTCTAACTGTTCCCATTTAATGTCTTCTTCTTACTATGATTATATGTAGAAATGTTGTCTTCTTAATTATTCTAACCTATCAATTTCTTCAACATAGGCGCTCATGATTTTTTTAAATTATTCCATGCACATATTAGACTCTGTTTCTTTTTCAGTAATCAACCACTAGGTGCTTTCTTGTTTGGTGGCTACTGCATATAGATACTATTGCATACACATATCTTCTATATATTGATTGCATGCTTTATTGGTTTCCTATTTTATGGCCCATATTTTCTACACACAATCGCACTTATTATCGTTGTATGCGATACTTCGAATCCGATGCCTCTATATGATCCTAGCTTCATCTTCCTTGAAGATTTCCAAGAACAAGTCTCTGATCTCTAGCTTCTTCAAGCTCTAGTTAAATATTACTCTTCTTTAGTGGAGGAAGATTCCAAGCTTTGTACATGTCTTGTCAAATCAAATTCACTCCTGACCTAGAATCTAGTAGAGCTTTGCATGGTTTGTGTATTGCTATTTGGAAATATACTAAGGGACTTCTTGGATCTATTCTCTTCTTGGGAAGTGCTCCTGCCTTGATCCAATACATTATAGTTTGAGTGAGCATGACTGTGGTCAACTTTAGATTTGTAGAATGTGGAAGCTTGGTGTTCCCTTGAGGAATATGTGTAGATGGGATTGATGTAGGTGAAGTTCCCATCCTTTGAACCCTTTTTGGACTTATTCTGAAAAATGGACATTTCCTAGATCTAGGTTCATTTACTAGCACATCCTCTTGTGTATTCACTACCCTAGTAGCATTCTTTTGCTATGGTTGTGTTGGTAGTTCTCCTTACATGACCAATGACAATACTAGTGGTAGGGAGTTAGGAGGTTGAATTGATAAACCAACTATTGGTTGATGTGCATAAGAATTGGGATCGATTTGTAGTGTAGTGGATCTATGATACTCAAGTGGATAATAGTGAGAGGAGGTATGGACTAAAGCATTCCCCAAAGATATTGGATACGTAATATCCATAAGAATCTAGTTGCTTGTATGGATATTATTTAAAAGTTTCCTATCTTACACCTAAAATTCCAATTAGATCTCGCAACTTAATCAACAAGCTTCTTTTGAGTTCACATCGACTCAAGATAGAAAGTGAGAGATGGATTACACTTCCTAGAGAAAAATGCACATGCAGGCTTTGCGGATCAATAGCTCTTGAGGATAAGTAACATGTCTGTCTTGTTTATTGTTTATCCTCAAGAGCAAAAAGTTTGTACAACTTATTTTTGTTACATTTTGTAGCACTTAATCACTTTGATGAATCTATTTTTATTTTTCATAAAATGAATATACTTTCTGGTCAATAGATCGTTTTTTATCTATGACAATATCTAAAACTTCAGTTTCATAATTGTCTCCTAATCTTTACCATCATTTTCCTTTCTTTGCTTTCCCTATTTCTTTTCATTCTTGTTTTGCTCATATGTGCATTATTTTCATAATGTTTTTATGCTAGGGCTGGTCATTTAATCGAAAGAAAAAGTTTTAAACATACAATACCCACTATCTCTGGTCACGTAATTATTTTCAACTTAATTCCAAGTTTGTAAAATTTTTGTGATTGCACCCAACTATAGGTTGTTTATTTGTTTGATTTCATTCGCCCAGGTGCCTGTGAGCAATGGTGACACAATATAATTTAGAATATTTTGGCTAGAAATAAAAACTAAGTTGATAAATTTACCGCAATTCACAGCCACAAACCTGCTTTTTAAAACTGCAATGCAAAATGGAATATTTTAAGTCATAATGCTCCCATCTTTTCTCGAATTCCCAGCTCCGAATTTCAATTTTCATTTATATCACATAAACAAACAAAGATCTAGTTTTTCATAAAGATAAACAACAAAAAACAGTTCATGTACTTGACCCATTTTGTTTTGGACAAGGCTAGAATGATGATGATGATTCATACCATGATAGGAAGTACGAAGATGGTATCCTTTCAATTTTATCAAAAATAATGCTAAGAAGAAATTGCTTCAAAACAAAAGTTATAAAAAAAGGGAAAATGCAGAGGACATTATCACAAGGCTTTCCTCATGCATAATACTGGAGACACATGATAATTATATTAAAAAAATTATAGTCAATACAGGATGAACAAAACAAAATTATTTGGAAGAAGAATAGGTATCTTACATTGACAAAACACACATGTTTAAGTACAACCTGTCCACATTGTATTGTGTGGTTCGCTGCTTTAAGCTGAGCCTTTTTTTCTTTTCAATTTTGAATGTCATTATACGGATAACATCATCATCAAGTTTCAGCTGTTTTTCTAAACTAGCAATTGCTTCAGGCTTTGTAAAATATGTGAACAAGAGGTATATTCCATCTACGTAGGTTTTCTTCTCTCCGGAGATCATTCTCTTGCTCACTGCATAAGAGAGTGGTATCAAACCACAGTTGAATGCTTCACCACACATTCCACCACTGGGAAGGGTGACGTAGGGGAAATAGGGAAATGAACTAATGTCTGAAAAGTGAATTAAGGTGATTAAACTTTTTAAAATTCCATCTCGTAATCAAAGTTGCATATACTGAACAACGACAATAAATAAAAATGATACAAAAAAATCTAGGAACATTTAAAATTTTTTGTTTTTTAAAATATGAAAACACTAGGAAGATCTGGCGGTATTGTGGTTTACTACTTTAAGCTTAGCCTTTTTTTTTCAATTTTGAATATCATTATACGGATAACATCATCATCAAGTTTCAGCTGTTTTTCAAAGCTAGCAATTGCTTCAGGCTTTGTAAAATATGTGAACAAGAGGTATATTCCATCTGCGTAGGTTTTCTTCTCTCCGAACATCATTCTCTTGCTCACTACATAAAAGAGTGGCATCAAACATAAGAGAGTGGCATCAAACCACGGTTGAATGCTTCAACACACATTCCACCACCGACAACTAATGTTTGAAAAGTGAATTAAGGCAATTAAACTTTTTAAAATTCCATCTGGTACTCGCAGTCAATCAAAGTTGCATATACTGAACAAATAATGACAATAAATAAAAATGATACAAAAAAATCTAGGAACATCTAAAATTTTTTGTTTTTTAAAATATGAAAACACTAAGAAGATTTGGCAGTATCAAGTTTCAACTGTTTTTCAAAACTAGCAATTGCTTCAAGCTTTGTAAAATATGTGAACAAGAAGTATATTCCATCTACGTAGGTTTTCTTCTCTCCGGACATCATTCTCTTGCTCACTGCATAAGAGAGTGGCATCAAACCACGGTTGAATGCTTCAACACACATTCCACCACCGACAACTAATGGCTGAAAAGTGAATTAAGGCAATTAAACTTTTTAAAATTCCATCTATAGTCAGTCAATCAAAGTTGCATATACTGAACAAATAATGACAATAAATAAAAATGATACAAAAAAATCTGGAAACATTTGAAATTTTTTGTTTTTTAAAATATGAAAACACGGTATTGTGGTTCGTTGCTTTAAGGTAGCCTTTTTTCTTTTCAATTTTGAATATCATTATACGAATAACATCATTATCAAGTTTCGGCTGTTTTTCAAAACTAGCAATTGCTTCAGGCTTTGTAAAATATGTGAACAAGAGGTATATTCCATCTACATAGGTTTTCTTCTCTCCCGACATCATTCTCTTGCTCACTGCATAAGAGAGTGGCATCAAACCATGGTTGAATGCTTCAACACACATTCCACCACCATCGGCAACTAATGTTTGAAAAGTGAATTAAGGCGATTAAACTTTTTAAAATTCTATCTGGTACTCAGTCAATCAAAGTTGCATATACTGAACAAATAATGACAATAAATAAAAATGATACAAAAAAATCTGGGAACATTTGAAATTTTTTGTTTTTTAAAATATGAAAACACAGTATTGTGGTTCGCTGCTTTAAGGTAGCCTTTTTTCATTTCAATTTTGAATGTCATTATACGAATAACATCATCATCAAGTTTCAGCTGTTTTTCAAAACTAGCAATTGCTTCAGGCTTTGTAAAATATGTGAACAAGAGGTATATTCCATCTACATAGGTTTTCTTCTCTCCCGACATCATTCTCTTGCTCACTGCATAAGAGAGTGGCATCAAACCATGGTTAAATGCTTCAACACACATTCCACCATCGACAACTAATGTCTGAAAAGTGAATTAAGGCGATTAAACTTTTTAAAATTTCATCTGGTACTCAGTCAATCAAAGTTGCATATACTGAACAAATAATGACAATAAATAAAAATGATACAAAAAAATCTGAGAACATTTGAAATTTTTTGTTTTTTAAAATATGAAAACACTAAGAAGATCTGGCGGTATTGTGGTTCACTGCTTTAAGCTTAGCCTTTTTTCTTTTCAATTTTGAATGTCATTATACGGATAACATCATCATCAAGTTTCAGCTGTTTTTCAAAACTAGCAATTGCTTCAGGCTTTGTAAAATATGTGAACAAGAGGTATATTCCATCTGTGAAGGTTTTCTTCTCTCCGGACATCATTCTCTTGCTCACTGCATAAGAGAGTGGCATCAAACCACGGTTGAATGCTTCAACACACATTCCACCACCAGCAACTAATGTCTGAAAAGTGAATTAAGGCAATTAAACATTTTAAAATTCCATCTGGTACTCACTGTCAATCAAAGTTGCATATACTGAACAAATAACGACAATAAATAAAAATGATACAAAAAATCTGGGAACATCTGAAATTTTTTGTTTTTTAAAATATGAAAACACTAGGAAGATCTGGCGGTATGTTATAAAAATTAAATAATTTCCATGTAAAGGGAAGATCCACAAGAAAAAGTTAAGCTGAAATAGAATTTTCACATTGGTCTATGAGAAAATATCATTTTAGCTCAGTTGCTAATGACGTTACAGCTTAATTTGTAAGTTATATGTTTGTCAGCTACTAAAGTTGCAAGTTTGAGTTACAACCACTTACCCTTGACTTTAAAAAAACAGCGGCTGCCAGGTAACTCTAAACAAAAAAAGGAGATTGCCTGTCAATTACTTTTTGTTCTAAATCTCCCTTTAAAAATGTTTCAAGTATTTTGACACTCTCACCAAAGTTTAATTAACAGACAATCGCATTTCATTGCTTTGCTTTGCTGATATTTTTCAAGGGTATCAGTTTCCTGCCACTGCTTGTATGGACTCGTGTTGCGGCCACCATTTGCCTTTCCCGTGTGAATCATAAATGTTGAAAGTAGCCTTACACACTCCACCATAACTCTCAACATGTTGTAAATACTCTCAGATATACATATGCTTGACGTCTTTGAAAACTTAATGCTCATACATATCACAGGAAGGTGAGAAAAATGAACCTTTTTTGAGGGAAATTTTGGAAAATAAATGCAAAGAAAACATCTAATCAAACCATAAAATGCCTCCTTGCATAATTCTACTAGAACTATACCCCTAGCTTGACGGCAGTGTTAAAAATTTGCTAAACCAAGGTGGGCTGGAGGTTTGGGAATCACTAAGATTGTAGACCCATCATCTTGGTGTCCTCATTCTTTATGCTTTAATGGGCTGTCTATCCGGGCCCTCTATGCCCAGACACTAATGTAATTTATTTGCCTATCCTCTCTCTAATCAAATCCTGCCCCTTTGCTTTGGGTAAGGCTTGTTCAGAAATGCTGCAAGCTTTATACATAATAAAGGAAGTCCAGAAGCATAAAATTAGATTAGATAATGAATAATAAATTAATAATATTATGAAGCACTTGGCTCTTTGTATGCAAATTCCGATTGCATCATATCATTTCTCGTGCTCTGCTAATTTCAGAATCTAACGACAATGATAGCTTGTTCGTGAAACTGACACTCCTGCGCTGCAATCTCAATTCTCTGAGCATTATAACTTGGAAATGATCAAAAGGCAGGGCAAATCTCTTAAAAACCCGTACCTCTTCGTAGCGATTAGTGAGGGCAGCTTTCTCCTGCTCGGTGATATCAGGTCTGATGATAACCATGGTCTCGTAAGGTCGAAGACCAGGGGGGCAGTCGCGCGCAGAGGCATCGCCGTCAAGCAGAGACAGGGAACCCTGGCCGTAGCGGCCTTGGCCATTTCCTGCGGCATCGCTGCCGCGCTCTGAGGAGAAGAAAAGGCCCTCAAAGTCCACATCATCAGTTCCTGCTGCTGCTGCCCTAGCGCACAGAATCTCGCCTCTCTGCTGCAACTGGCTCTTCCGGTTCCTGGCCAGAATGCACGTTTTTGCGCTCGAAAGCGAGGAATTCGACAAAAGAAGTGTGCGATGACAAGTAGAGGCAGAGGCAGTGGAAATGGAATGTGTGCAGGAAACAGGACGGGCTCTTAACAGAGTTGGAGATGCCAGGGACGCCATGGCTGCTGCTTCTGGATATGGAGCCAAGATAGGCATGCAACGCTTTCCGTCCCCACTTTTTATTTTGGTTTTCAATTCGGGTTCGGTTTATCTATTCCGGACGTTAATTAATTCGTGATTCTGTAATAATTTTTGTATAATTATATCAATTTGGTAATTATTCCTTAAATGCTATGTTTAGAGATATTTAAAATTTTAATACCAAAACTTATTTTTTGGCCGAGAAGCTATTACCACTCATAATTGGGTAACGTTGACTTACCACTCATATTTCGGTAACGCCAACTTTGTACATAAAGCTGACGTATTATGAAAGGTTACGTCGTGTTATGAAAGATTACAAATGTGCAGAAAATGATAAAAAAGTTACAGCATACAAAAGTGTTCATTTATGCTAATAAAACCAGCTCTCCAGGAATGAGGCTTTAGGGTGCCCGCATTGTAACGCAAAAATTATTCCACTTGCGCCAACTCTTGAAATCAAAGACCCTGCGCCAACTCTTGAAATCAAAGACCCTGCCCACAACCAAAACGGATAGAAAATTGGATGCCGTAGCGCACAACCAGCACGATAAACAGACAGCAGAGAAGCCATGACGGTCAAACAAATCCCGTGACTTGTTCACACATTGCACCCAAACTTTCCTCTCACTTACTCCCTTCTCAGACCAACACACAGCCTACCCTCGCCACAAGTAAATCTCACTTATCATTTCAACACAAAACCCAAAAACACTCTCTCACAGAAGCATCACACCCTAATGGCTTCTTCTTCTTCTTCTTCTTTGCTTGCAATCTCCCAAGCAACTGTTCTTCTTCTGCTGTGCCCGATTCTCTTGGCAGGATCAGCAGTTGCAAAAGAATTCTCTTGGCAGGACCAACAGTTGCAGAAGAATTCTCTTGGCAAGACCAACAGTTGCAGAAGAAAAGAATTTAGGTGTGCGAACTCGTTTCACAAAACTATCCAAAAGAGTAGGAGCAGGGGGTGGAGGAGGAGCCAAAGCAGGAGAATCCACGATATGCCTAAGCAAAGGCAAGTGTTTTTTGAAGATGCTCTACTATCCCAAGGAATGCCCTGCGCGGAAACCCAGGGATCCCGGATCCAAGGCATGTTACGTGAATTGCAATCATCACCACATTTGTGACTTGTTTTGGTATGCTTTTGATATATCACCAACATGTTTTACATATTTTAGTTTTGATTTCGTTTTGAATGTTTAATATATAGTTGGTTTGAATTTTGGAAATTTACGGGTGTTGACTGTAGAGATGGTGAATGGATCAAGGAATTTGCAGTAGCGAAGAAGACCCCCAACTACTCCTCCGTCACCCAAAGGAAACACCCCTGGCTAATTCTCATTCTCTAATCCTACCCACGTATTCCTTGCATTTCATTTCTATAATCTATACCACACGGACATCCTACTTTTATTCACCTTTCTTTACTGGCTTCCTTTGGGTTCATTGTAAATACCAAATACCCTATATTGAATCTTATGTCGTGATTCTATAAATGCCAAAATTTATGAATTATAATGCAAAATGCTTTAGGCCAAAGGTGAATTGTAAGCATTACCCTTGCACCTTCACATATAAGCAAAGATTGCATTGCTTGTTGCAGTAGATAGTTGTTGCACTACTTGTTGCAGTAGATGGCTGTTGTTGCTAATCTTGAAGAGAGTGTTCTTCACCTTCTCTATTGGTATTAATAATAGCAGGATCCATGTTTCTAAAAATGCATGAATTCTAATATTGCACTTCTTAATCTTGTAACATGATGCCTAAGTTCAATGTTTTTAAATACTACATCACACCGTAACCGTCATCACCTTAACCATTGCCATGCTCGTAACCGTCACTGTAACCCTAATCGTCACCGTTTATAATAATAATAAATATTCATTATTACTGTAATCGTAACCATCACTATTCATAATAATAATAAATATTCAATATTACACATCATTTATAATAATAAATATTCATTATTACCCTCATCGGGCCCTACACGTGAGAGAATACAAAGAGATGAATAGGGAGCCCAAGGGTCAGGGGGCGTCAATTGAACAGAGATTCGACTCTCTTGCAGTGACTCTTTAGCTCTCTTGCATGTGGTGCGTGCATATGAAGGAATATAAAAAGATGAATGGGAACCTCAGGGGTTAGGGGACATTAATCGAGTAGAGATTCAACTCCCCTACACTGATTCTTTAGCTCTCATGCATGTGGCGCATGCACGTGAGGGAATATGAAAAGATCAAACTAAATTGGCACTGCAACATATATTTGTAATGCATATTCATTCGCTGCATGTGGGTCCTCTACTTTTGGTTGAATTCAATAATATGCTAAGAAACATTTCGCTGCATACATTGCACGAACGTGGATTTGCAAAACTTCTAACTGCAATATTAAAATTATGTANGGTGGATTTGCAAAACTTCTAACTGCAATATTAAAATTATGTATTGCTTGAGCAATTTCTATACTTACCTTTTATAATTTTGGGAAAGACTGAATAGGTTCTGAAGAAGGCATTTCCATTGTTAGTGCACTGGCAACATCTATAGCTTCATTTATTTGATGAAATGAATTTTTTTCTTGTCAACGTTGCCTCTTTTGGTGCTCACTTGCATTATAATGCAGTTGTTCTTGATCTTCTTGAATTGTTGTTCTTCTTCATGTGTGATTTTTGGAACAGATGTTGCTTAATTAATAAGCACAAATGCATTTCTAATGTCCTGCAAAAAATGTTTCAAAATTTAAACTAAGAATTGAATTAAACTATTTACCAACTTGAGTATGGGCAAACACCAACCTGCATTTCTTCTTAATTATTTACATTATTAGTATCAATAATGTGGATCATTGCATTGGATAAATTTCCAGTGATGAGAGGGGATTTAAAGTTGACGTAACCTAAATATATATATGCAATGTAAGTATGTAAATAAAATGAGAAGATTTTCCTATGATAAATATTTGTTTTGAAATATTAAAAAATGGATAAATTACATACTCCTAAATTTCGTAGAATTAGTTTTTGTTCTCATTCATGTCGTTTTGCTTCTCCTTTGAGAAATCATCTTCTCTCCTCTGCAGTCATCGATTTTGGATTTTTAGTTTCTATAATCCATGGTTGTTTTCTTCTTCGGCCATGCCCACATGCATGCCCACTGCCATGACCTCCATAAATTGTATTACTTGTTGTAGTAGATGATTGTTGTTGCTAATCTTGAAGAGAGTGCTCTTCGCCTTTTCTATTGGGATGAATAGCAGCAGGATCCATGTTTCTGAAAATGCACAAATTCCAATATTGCACCTCTTAATCTTGTAAAAAAATGCCCAAGTTCAATATCTATAAATACTGTACCACACCAAAACCGTCATCACCTTAATCATCACCATGATCGTAACCATCACCATTTTTATTAATAATAAATATTCATTATTGTCCACTATTTATAATAAAAAATATTCACTGTAATCGTAATTGTCACCATTTATAATAATAATAACTATTCAATATTACCCATCATTTATAATAATAAATATTCATTGGTTACCCATGTCGAGGCCTACATGTGAGGGAATACAACGAAACAAATGGGAAGCCTAGGGGTCAGGGGCATCAATCGAATAAAGATTTAGCTTCCCTGCAATGACTCTTTGGCTTCCCTACACATGATGCATGCACATGAGAGAATATGAAAAGATGAATGGGGAGCCCAAGGGTTGAGTGCATCAATTGAATAGAGATTTAGCTCCCCTACAGTGACTCTTTGGCTCCACTGCATGTGGTGCATGCGTGTGAGGAAATATGAAGAGACAAATGGGGAGCCCAAGGGTCAAGGGATGCTAATCTAATAGAGATTTAGCTCCCTTGTAGTGACTCTTTGGCTTTTTGACTTTTCATATTTTTCTCCCCTATAGTGACTCTTTGGCTCCCCTGCACATGGTGCATTACATGGAGGCCGACAAATCCACCACCCCATCGCCCCCCATCCTATGAGAACATGGAGGGCGACAAATCCACTCCTCTCTCTCTCATTTTTCTCATTTTTTCCCAAAAGTGAAATATATTAAATCATAAAACAAAATGGATTACAAGATCATGGCAAAACAAACATAGCAGGATTTAAGATCTACCGGTAGGCTCAGCAATTATAGCTCAGAGAGCATTATTTATCCTCCTAGTGTCATAAAGGAAAGACAAAATTGGTGTCACCAATGCTTGTACCTGACATGGTTACAAGTAACATGGGATACTTTATGCACTAGTGCTTGTACCTAACATTGTTACAAGTAACATGGGCATGCTTCATGCAAGCTATAGTAGGCAGCATGAGGTAAGTGAACTAAGGAAGTAGCCTAGCAGAAAATGGAAGACAATGTGTAAGCCAAG
The DNA here is from genome assembly GCA_015680685.1 of Gnetum montanum. Classification (NCBI taxonomy): domain Eukaryota; kingdom Viridiplantae; phylum Streptophyta; class Gnetopsida; order Gnetales; family Gnetaceae; genus Gnetum; species Gnetum montanum. The sequence continues at coordinate 35,047 of MNCI01002316.1, forward strand.
AAGGAATTAGTCATCATGATTAGTCAAAGGATGCTTAGGTAGTGATGCAATCCAATAAAACACCATAAGATACAAACAAATACTATCCAAAAGGTTTATGGGTAGATTTTATGGGTGAGAGACAATTCCTAGTTGATCACGAGAAACACCATCGCAAGAAGCACATCCATTGACATAGTAGATCTATAGGACTCAAAAGGATCCATAAAATTATTAAAAATCTAAAACTTCATGGCTGCAAACTCCCTACATTGATGCTTGGTCATAGGACCTTCATCAACAATGGAATGGGGAAGTACAACATTAGGATAAGCAAGGCTTGACATTTGTGACAAGGATTAAGGTGAGGACAAAATGGTATCAAGGGCCAGGTTAGTGTTGGGATCACGAGGTGGGAACATTGGTGAAGAGTAAATATGGTGGTGGAAGAGGGTCTAGGTACATAATTAATATAGCACAAGAACCAAGAATGATCAAGGTTCATTATCTAAGATTTCAGTGGATGTGCATGGGATGTTGGGAGACTTGCACTTATAGGGCAGAAGCCAAATTAGCTTCTAGTGAATAGGCAACAGCTAAAAGACGTACAAGGTAGGATTCGCCTCCTTCAAGGGTTGTGCAAGGGGCTAAGGAGGTGTGGAAGGAGATAGCAATGAAGGTAGGATTCGCCTCCTTCAAGGGTTGTGCAAAAAATGTTGATCCATAGGATAAAGGAGGAGTGAAGGATAGCATATGACTAGAACCTACATTTGTAGTCTAGTCCAAAATAGTAGTGGCCCAAATGTTGTTATACTTTGCTTAAGTGTACTTGTGTAATATAGGTTGCCCACATGCTTTAGTGTTTGTTGCTTATCTTCTTAATAGATACTGGTGTCTATGATGCCTCAAGCGTGAGCAAGAGCCTCAAGAATGGTCTCATGCTCGTAGATAGACATGTCATTTGTGAGTGTGAGGTAGAGTGAATAGTCAACAATGTTAAGTAAAAAGCTAGAATGTTAAGTGCGAGGTTGTTCTTTAGGCTCCAAGAACCCTGAGGTAGTTTAGCACAACATTGGTGTAGAAACAATCATTGAAGAGATGCTACATGATTTCCTCCTCATGAAGGCCTAACATACATTGGTGAAGGTCATGGACAATGTGGCAACACATATTGACCCAAGTGAGTAGGTCATCTTGAAGTAAGTGCCATGTGAAAACTTAAATTCAAAGAGTAATTGGAATTTTCCTTACATTGATGAGGAGAGGAAAGGATGATGGAAAAACAAGATGGTAAATAGCATGTAATATAAGGGTATCAAATGGAGAGATCTCAAGAGCAAAGATGATGGAAAGATGTGGTGCATGTGTGTGTGTGTGTGTGGGGGGGGGGTGTTGTGTCTGGAGGGAAGAGAGTGGGAGGAGAGGGGGTGGGTGTGGCTAGGCTGGTTAGGTGGGGGAGGGGGGGAGGGGTGTTTGTTTTGTTGGACCCCCAAAAAATGAATAGTAATATTTTTAAAAAAATCAAAGGACATTAGATTATTGAAGAGAGAGTCTTAAAAAAAAGCTCAAAAAAACAAGGTTTTAGCAATGAGGATTTTAGCATTGATTTAAGGCAATAAGGGGTCTAGCATTGATATTACGTGCAATGTTGCCAAATTTAATATGTGATCCTTCAAGTAGATCCACTGCTTCTTTATCTTTCTATGAATTACCTAATGATTTAAAAACTTCTTCAATGACTAAGAAGAAACAAATATATATTGTTAGGTTTCATAGAATCTTCTTGTTAATTTAGATCATTTTCAATTAGTTCTTCATAATAAAACAACATTAAGGAAGTCTAATCTATTAGTGATCACATGTTAAATCTTTAGAATGAACAACATGTTCAAGATATTTTAACTACTAATAATTCATTTGTAGCTATTGGTTAAGATGTAGAGATAATATCTTTTGATAATGTTGATTCTATTGATATGGTGGGGGCTTCCTCCTCCTCTACCCAATGTTAATCTTTTCATGGAATGTCCAATTTCCTACCCTAGAGAAAAGGTTTTAAAGATTGGCTATAAGGATGAAAATCTAAAAATACATTTCCAAAATAGTTTAGCCTTTTCTTTTTATTGATTTGGAGTTTTTCCTCTATGTAGTGCTCCTATACTTTTGTACTCTAGATTTTTATTTTTAATATACATATTTTTTGGGTCCAACATCTGCTAAAGAAAAAGCCTAATGATTTTGGAGATGTCTTTTCTAATTTTCATCCTTACAACCAATTTTGAAAACCCACCCTTTGGGATAGGAAAAGGATTGGGCCTTGACCTTATTCAAAAGCACCCTCACGATTTTTCACTTCTTACTAAAGGATTTATTGGAAGAAGTGAGAACTATGAGGTTTTCTTAACATTATGTTTACTAAAGTATCATGGGCACATATAATCACCTAGTTTTAATTACTAACCTTTCAAGCCTAAATTCCTAAATCTTTGCACTTGCTTTGGAAAGCATATAGAGCCTTGTACCCTCTTGTTATTCTTTCTTTGACGTAGTTTTTCTACTTGCCTATAATAAAGCCAATGATAAATGATTGAAATGGTTAGCTCTTTGTCTTGACTTGAGGTATTATTATATTTCTCTATAATTCTTCTAATGTATCTTGTTGGTAACCCTCTTACGTGCAATTGAATAATGATTGATATGGTAAAGAAAGATATGAAAGAAAGCACTAAAGAAAGATATGGTAACCCTCTATGAAAGAAAGATATGATCATATGGTAAATTGATAAAGCACTAAAGGCCTTAGTTATAAACATATCATTTGTTTACAAAAACTAAATAATATGAAAGATGAAATTAAAATTAATATAAAGCTCTATCTTTCTAAACAAGTTTGCTACTTTATAATACTATTCTATTTCTAATAATGAAGTTTTAGCCTAGTTCATGAAGTGTCAAAGTGTTGTGTCGACAGGCCCTTGTCGACATGGCCCCATTGATGTGATGTTGCCCCATCGATGGGGCCACGTCAACATAGCATTTTCTACATTTATGAGGCCCTGTTTATGTATCTCCATAATAAAGTCTATAAATACGTGCTCAATTGTTGTGTTTATGGGAATGCCTTGTCATAGGCTTAGCGAAGTACTTGCAGTTTGTTCATTTGAGAGTTAGAATATTTTCTAAGTTTTTGCAACAGGAGTCAGAAAGCGTACAGATCTTTATTCAAGCACTAATGTACCTAAGCACAACAATGTGAATAATAATAAAGACAAGCCTTTTGATAAACCTTTGTAGCACTTGGAAATAGATTAATTAATTATTTAAGCATTTAATGTTTTAAGTGATTTCCTTTAATGCTTTAAGTAATTAAATAATTAATTAGGCTAAACTAAGCTAGATTAAGTAGCAATTAATTAAGAACATAAGTACAACCACTTCGAGCATACACTTGATGTTTGGTGATCCTAGTAACACTTAACATTTGGTAACCTAGTAATGTTAAACGTGTTTAGAATGTGTATGGCAAGTGGGAACGGATGCTTATGTTAGGATTAGTTAGGTATAGTTAGTTAGATTAAATTAGCAATTGAATTACTTCATTCCTTCCATACTTTGTTTTAAGCACCTAAAATATAAAACATAAAAATAATAAAAATCATATATCTCGATTACACTTAACCATACCTTTGCATATCACAAGTGTAATTGGGAAGACAATGAATGATTGTTAGGGAAATTTCACTTTCTAGAGACTAGTGTACCAAAAGACATAGAATCCATAGAATTCAACTGGATCATGCGTGAATAGTTAGTGATTCATATGATTGAGTGTAGGGATACTTGTCACTCATCATTGGCATTGTTGCTAGGGATTGTTTTTGCTTAAAACATGCACTATCTAGGTATAGTAAAAATCATTAATATCATTGGATGAACCCTAAGATTAAAAATCATTCTAAAAATAAATATAATACTTTAAGCACACTAATAACTTATTTTAATTATAGAATGTCTTTTTCTCACAAGTGTGATGATACTAAACCTTCCTCAAGAGTTCAATGTGGTATATACTCATCCAGATGAGTATGCACCTAACTTCACCTTCATCTTACACTAGGATGAACAATTGTAGTGGCAAGATATGGAGGGTAACATTGTAATGCTTCCTGATCGATCTGTGCCTGGGATTCTACTCTAAACTCTTAGGAGGTTGTGCATCTATGATCTTCAAGAAGGGTACGTTGTGCATGAATATGACTACGAGGACTACTATCCTACTAAAACATAATGCAAGAGAGATTGACACTAGGAGAAGCACCATGAGGTTATGAAGGGAAAATGGTTCACCAATCCCTTAACCAAAATAATAATGAGGATCCTCCTTCTACAGGTTGTCAACATGAAGAATCTCCACCCCTTGATATTGGTGATTGGAGCTTGAACCTAAAGCTACAATCCACTATCAGTAATCTATGTTCAGGCAAAAGTGGGAGTCCAAGCATGGGCTTGAACAAGTATCAGGATGACAAGAAAGCTAATGAACATGGTCATGACAAGCATAGAGGAGGTGGTAGATACCATGGTGGTGGTAGTCATCCTCCCTCTTCGTCCTTTTCGTTTGCATCTTCTTCTTCATCTTCTAGTTCTGATAGACACCACCTAAAGGACAATAGTGATGAAGATGAATAGTGGGACAATAATGATTGCTAGGCCACCATGAATGAAGGGGTAGTAGAGGACATCATAAGCATCATCAAAATTGTAGTGACCAAAAACATTGACAGCTCGAACACCGAGGGGTTTTTGGATGCATAACCTCGACCCCACATTTATGCAAGAGCCTTGCTAGAAAATGAAGGTGGAGTGCCCTGGACGATCTTGTTGATTGAATAAGGACTTTGCTAGTTGCAACTAGGGTATTGGGTGTAGCTAGGGTGTGGCATGATTAGCCAAAATGCAAGTGTTGATGTTGTGAAATAATGCTAAGTGTTCTAATGGTATCTTTGGTAATACTAGGGCCGACTAAGCTTGAGCATAGCAGGGTTTCCTGATGCGAGAATGATGGTGCAAACATGCAAAAAATGTGTGAAGTGATGAGAAGATGCAAATGCAACACTAAAATGTCAAAGAAAAATGCATTAGAAATGTGTAAAAATGCAAAGGAGTTTGAGAGAGATAGAATGGCACCACCCCAAATGGGGAGCATAGCAATTACAAAAGAGAGGTGAGAAGGTACACGGTGTATAGATAGGCATAGTAGCAATGTAGCCACAGTCTCTAAGATGTTCTAGGATGAAGATTAACATCCATTGTGAACTCTATGCTTACTAGGTTGGTTGCTGCGGTGTCCTGCAGGTTGCGGTGTGCTACAGTGCTAAATGGGATGCAAAGGTATTGCCAAGGTGCTGATATGCTCCAGTGTGCAAGGTGCTCAAGGTACCTCAAGTGCCAAGTGGTACTCTAAAAATTCCAATTGCTGCTTAAATTTTTCAACCAAGTGCTTCAACATGTCCACTACTAAAATGAATTACCAACCACCCCTAACATGTGAAACCTAGGGGTATTTATAGGGTTAGGTTTAGCGTGAAGTATGGATCAAGCACCATGTGGCAAGGGGGGGTAGGTGAGGCTATGCTAACCCCAACTATGCTTCCATTGGAGCAACTAGTGCTATGCTCTAGTGTGCTCCACTAGACCCCAAGAGACTGCCAGACTGTGACTATGCTACCAAGACTATGTGTGCCAAAGTAAAAAAATATCACAATGTACTTGCAAACAATGCAAAATAGTGCAATTCGGAGGCTATGCTTTGGGACTACACTCTTCCCTCTTTCAAGTGGAGTTGAGCATAGGTAAAATTTTGGGACATAGGGGGTGCAAAGAAAGTGTAATTTGTTGACCCTACTTTCCTAAGTAGTGTTGGAGCTTGAATGAAGGCCTGTGCTACGCTCTAGAAGCTTTTGGAGGTAGTTCCATGTTGCTACGCTAGTTACACTCTGGAGCGTAGCCCAACAATTAGGCAAATTTTGTAAAAAACTAAAGTCTAGTGCTGCTACACTTGCTATGCTCATGAGCATAGCAGGAAGGGATAGGGAATAGCATAGACACTTAGAAAAATATGGTAAAAATTGTAGTCTTTATTCTTGCTACGCTAGCTATGCTCTGGAGCGTAGTAGGAGGGGTACCCTCAGGAGTTAGAAAATCTACCAAACTGTTTCTTCCATTTTGAGCTAGCTTGACACTCATGCAAATTAGCCACTAGAGTGTTACTACACTTGCTATGCTCATGAGCATAGCAGGAGGAATGGGAGTATAGTAGGACACTTAGAACAATTTCTGCAACCATTGTTAACACTTAGAAAATTTTGCAAACCTTGTTTTATGCTGCATGCTACGCTGGCTATGCTCTAGATTGTAGTCCTAGTAGTGGGATCATGGATCAAACACTTAGAAAAAATTTGCCTCATGCTGACATTTAGAAAATTTTTTCATTAAAGTGTTGTTACCAAAATTTGATGGTGTTTCATTGGCCCTTTGTTGACATTTGGAGGAGTGGCCTAAGAGACGTCGAAAAAGAATCCAAAAGACCATAGTAGGCATGGCACCAACATTGCTCATTAATACCTAGTTAGAGGATGCTTCATTGAGCTTAAGAGTGATGAAGGAAATGGTATGCTAAGGTTAATGGATGTAGGGAATTGGCTTGGGAATAGCAAGGGAGGAATGAGATACCAACAATGTATCATACTACAAGACGCAGGGTTAGCATGGCTGATCATGATCATGATACTAGGGTGGCTTGTTGCTGAAATGATGGCCTCTTGTTGAAGTGCTTATGAGAGAGCCTTTGCCCATAGCACTAGAATGGCTTACCCCTGACATGTTGGCCTCTTGTTGGAGTGCTTATGAGAAAGTCAATGTGAATTTATGGTTGGACCGGTTGCAAAATTCTAGCTTTGCTACTTTGCTTAGGGACATGTTTTACCCCATTCTTTCTTTTTTTTTTCTTTTTCTTTTTTGTGATATGCTAGCTACAAGATGCTTATCATTTAGTGGACTACATGCCACTCGATGAGGTTTACTTAGAGGTAATCATGTCACATATGTAGGATAGGTGTTTCCTCCCTAGGATGAGTTGTGTTACATCCACTTGGGCTTTGACCAGTTCACAGAGGCTTCCCATGGGACGAGTTGTGTTACATCCATCATGGATTCTATGGTTGACAAAAAGAAGAGTGTCATGTGCATTGGAGAAGGTAGCAGGGAAGGCGAGAAAATGTAAGTTAAAGGGGTAGTTGCAAGTAAGCTATAGCAAGGTAATAGGAATATGCACTCTTGAGTGGCTTCACAAGTCCAACCAAGCACATCAGAGTAATGTGGTGACTTGTCACTGCAATGAAATGTGTCCCTAAATGATCACCTTCAAGGCTTTTTCCTACAAACACAACACAAAGTAAACAAGAAAAAACAACCACACAGCATGTGAGATAAGAGAAAACTGCTAATTGTGAAGGTGTTGTAAGTGCCACAAGTGTTGGACTAGTTACAAGGGTTTACAATTCCAAAGTAGGAAGGCTATTGTAGGTGTGGAAGCTAGAAGGCTACAAAAGCTCTAGTAGCCACATCGGAAGTAAGCACCCAAGGGAGGCCAGCAAAGCAACCAAGGGCGATGTTGATGCAGGTGCTCGAGACTCCACACCAAGGACAGGAACTTGGAAACCCAACAGAATGGTAGGGAGCCAAGCTACTAGATACACTTCCAAGCCCAGGTAATGGTGAGGGTTGAAGGATGGTAGTGCTATGGCTGGGTCACAGTATTGCTAGGGCTCTTGAGGATGGTGCTAATGGTGAGAGCTCCAACCAATAATGAAATACCCAAGGCTAGTGATGCTATTGGCACGACCTAGGGATGGTACTATTGGCAATGGTGGTGGTAGCTCTGGAAGGTTAGCAAAATGCCTAAGGGCATCTCTAGAGGATCAGCAAAATGCTAAGGGAAGTAATGATGCAAATGTTTTAGAGGCTTTTTTTGGATGATTTGGACTTCATTCTAGAATTGCAATGTCCCACCCCACCTTGCCCATGAGATGTGGGTAGATGATGGAGGATTGGAAGTATGCGTGCTCACTTGTCCACAGAACCATGATTGTTGAGCCATGTGTGTTAAATTGTGAACCCAATTTAAGGTCCTAGTAGACTGCATGCTATGCTAGTTTAAGGTTCTAGTAGACTGTGAACTTAGTTTAAGGTCCTGGTAAATCATGATGTGCTAGTTTAAGGTCCTACCAGATCATGGTGCGCTAGTTTATAGTCCTAGCAGATTGTTGTGTGCTAGTTTAACATCGTAGTAGACAATGGATGTTGTGCTAGTTTAACATCATAGCCCGAGGATGTTTTGTGCTAGTTTATAGTCATAGTATATTGTCTATGCCAGTTTAACATCATAGCACATGCTCTGTGCTAGTTTAACATTGTAGAAAATGCTTTATGCTAGTTTAACATTGTAGTGGATGCTTTGTGCTAGTTTAATGTCATAGTAGATGTTCTGTGCTAATTTAATGTCATAGTAGATGCTCTGTGCCAATTTAATGTCATAGTGGATGCTCTACTCACCTTACTTTTACTGATGTGGTGATGCATCTTAGGCATCGTATGGCTTCGGGTAGGAATGGTTGACCAGATTAGCAAATTCGTTGCCATCTAGATCAGCAAGCTTGAATGCTCCATTATCATAGGCCTTAGTGACCAAGAAAGGCCCTTCCCAATTAACTGAGAATTTATCTATGGATTCACAAATGACCTTGAGAACTAAGTTCCCCATCTTAATCAAGTGTTGATGCTGATTGTGGTGATGCTTTTGCCATTACTTTTCTTGATACCATTTGATGCAGTTAAGCATTTGCATGCACTCCTCTTCTATAGAGTCAAGCTCAATGGTTCTCAACTCATTATTTTGAGCCTCATCAATGAAGCTCGAGAGGATCATGTGGAGCAATGGGACTACAATTCAAGAGGAAAAATGGCTTCAGACCTATACATAAGGTTATATGACATCTTACTTGTTGCTATTTTGTGCATGGTGCGGTAGGCCCATAGTGTGTAGACCAGTTGCTTGTGCCATTGTCATTTGCTACTGCTAAGCATCTTCTTTAGAAGGTTAGTTATAACCTTGTTTGTGGCCTCCACCTGGCCATTCATCTACAAGTAATATGATGACAAGAAAGAATGCTTGATGCCAAGGTATTCGTAGAAGGCTTTGGTCTCTGCACTACTAAACTATGGTCCATTGTCCATGATAATGGTCATGGGTAGGCAAATCAGGTTACTATATTATCAAGGATGAATTTGCAAACATGTTGCGATGTTGGCTTCCTAAGGGGAATAGCTTCAACCCATTTAGTAAAGTATTCAGTTACAGTTATGATGAAGCTATGTCCTGTGGAGGACTTAGGCATGATGGACCCTATGATATCCAACCCCCAACATTGGAACAGCCACATGATCTACATGGTGTGCAGTTCAATGGGTGGTACATGCATTAAGTTGTCATGCTATTGACACACGTCACATGTCTTAACCTTGGAAATGCAATTGCACTCCATGTAAGACCAATAGTAGCCTAAGCATCTAATTTTCTATGCCATTGCCCTGGGTGCTATGTGGCCTGTGCACAGTCCCTTGTGGACTTGATCAATGATCGTTTGCACTTCATTGTTGCTAACACAAGTCAATAGTATGCCATCATAAGATCTACAACAAAGTGTGCTATCATGTACAATGATGTACTACTATGACTATTTTCACATTGCATCCTTTTGGGTAGTGGTCAAATGTTGTAGAGGTCCACCCTATTGAAGGTACACCTTAATGTCATCATATCATTCTTGTGCATGAGCTATGCTTGTTGTGGCTACAAATGTAATGTTAGTTACTTGTATGATGAGCTTGGTGCAATTCATTATTGAAGTGGGCAAGGCATGAAACATGTTAAGTATAATACCTGAGGCTAATGTGGCTAATGTGTCAGTAATGGCATTCTCATTGCAGGGGATGTGCTGGATATCTATAGTTGTAGACTATCGGAGTAAGTGCTTTGCCAAGTCACAATAAGGTTGTAAATTTTGTGCTTTACAAACATAAACCTTTGTAACTTGATTGATGACTAACTACAAATCACCATGGATTGCTATGTTTCAGATTCTTAGGTCACAAGCTGCTATAAGACCTCTAAGGAGACCTTCATACTCCGTTGTGTTGTTAGTACAAGGAAATGAGAAGTAATATGTGAAGGATGAGATCTCCCTAGAGGGAAGCATGATGACAGCAATGGCACTAACCCCTTAAGAGGTTGAGGTGCCATTGAAGTATAAAATCACCTCAAATTTGGTAGGCACTTGGCTTATATTGCTACATGCTCGTTCAGGAATTTCGAGTCTATCGTTGCTTGATCATTTATTGGTGAAACTATTAGTTGTGTGGCTATTGCTTGACCTTTGGTTGATGCTTACACTATGTAATGTAGGTCAAACTTTGTGGTTATTGCTTTCCACCATGCAATTCAACTACTTTTGTAGATGTTCGTTGTGATTGCCCAAAGTACATTGCTTTTGTAGATGACATTTACCTAGCTATGGAAGAGATAATGCCTTCACTTCTTAAGTGTAAAGACTAAGGTGAGGTAGTTCTTTTCCACATCATTGTATTTTGCTTCATGGGAACACATAGCTTAGGTAGTTGAAAAGGACCTCTAAGCCATCATTTCACTTTTGGCAAAGCAGAGAAGAGATGGATGCATTGAAAGTTGCAAGGTAGATGTAAAAGGGTTTACCTCCTTGCAGAGGGTAGACTATTGGAAGCTAAGTCATCTCTTGTTTGAGGTTGTCAAATGCCTCTTGGCATTGAGCTGTTCACTCGAAGTGGACTTCCTTTTTGAGAAAATGTTTCATTAGCTGCAACTTATTAGTCAACCATGCAATAAACCAATGTATGAATTTCAATCTGCCTTGTAACCCACATAGCTCCTTGAGGTTAGTTGGCAGTGCTAAGTTAATGATGGCCTTAACCTTATTAGGGTCTACATGTATACCTACTTCTGATGCCACAAAGCCTAGCATGTAACCTATCTTGACATCGAATACACACTTCTTAGGATTCAACCTAAGGTCATGTCTAAGGCAACATTTGAATGCACGGTTTAAGTCATCTGCGTGATCATGTGCCATCTTGGACTTAACTGCTATGTCATCAACGTAGCCATTGAGCAAGTTTAACAAGTAGTCGCTAAAGATGTATGTCATGACATGTTGGTAGGTTGCTCCTACGTTCTTTAGTCCAAAAGGCATCATTGTATAGCAAAATGTACCCAAGGGGGTAATGAATGTTGTACTAAGTTGGAGCTCTAGGTTGATCTGAACCTAGTTGTAACCAGAGAACCCATCCATAAAGGACAACAAGGCATGACTAGCCGTAGTATCAACTAGTTGGTTGATGCTAGGCAATGGAAAATCATCTTTAATGGTTACTTTGTTTAGGTCCTAGAAGTCTATGTAAATGCATATGCTTCCATTTTTCTTAGGTGCAACCATGATGTTGGAGACCCAATCTGCATAGTCAACTACTTAAATGAAACTAGCCTTGTAGAGCTTGGTGATTTCATCACGAACTACCAATGCCACCTTAGGCCTAACCTTGTAAGCTTTCTGCTTAATTGGTTTTATGTGAGAATTGAGGATGATGTTGTGTTATACTATGCAAGGATCTAGGCCTGGCATGTCCTTGTAGGACCATGCGAATGCCTTGATGTTTTCATTAAGAACTTTGATGATGCTTTGGATGTGTTGAAGCTCTAACAAGGAACTAAGTTTTAGTGTCTTTCCTCACCACTAAGTGCTGCTATAGGGACTTCGACGAGGGGATCCTCAATGATGTCACCTACCTCTAGATCGAGAGCCCTAACTAGATGTTCAGGCCAATCTAGTGGTGCTTCTAAAATTGTTACATAGTCATCACAGGCCATGGGCTCAAGGTCTAGGTATAGGGCATTAATGCATCAGGTGAGATCACCATGAGGTTCAATGACAACCAAAGGTGAACAAAAACACTTGTATGTGCTCATGTTGTAATCCTGTGACATACCCTACAAAACAAGTAGAAAAAAGGTTAAGCTACACCTATCTTAATAGAGTGCATAGAATGATGAAAGCAATGCAACAAGAAATTGCCTAAATGTGCAAAAGTAGATTTAGAAAAGCAAATATGTGAGCTAGTTTTAGGCCTCAACAGGCCATGGATTGCCAGTTTAAGATCTTAGTGGATCATCGTTTGCTAGTTTAAGATTTTAGCAAACCATCATTTGCTAGTTTAAGGTCTAAGAGGACCATCGTTTGTGCAAGATGCATTGGTTAAAGTAAGGTAGAGAGTATCTAGAACATGGAACTGGGTTGAGCATTCGCTGGGCAACTAGAAAAATCTCAAAAAAATTTCTAAGTATGGGAATCATTAGAAAAATTTCAGAAATTTTTCTAACCCTAGATGCTATGCTCACCCCTTGCTACACTTGCCCTCCACAAAAACCCAAGAAAATTTGCCAAAGTTTTGATGTGCCAATGTGGTAGGTGACACATTTAATTACCATGGGGGTATATATGAGCATTTTACCAAGGGGTAAATTGTCATTTTCCAAAGTGAAAATGGAAAATTATAGAGCATAGCATAGTCAAAGTGAGATGTGGAGCCCAAAGCGTAGTAAGAAGAGTGAAGCACCAGAGCATAGCACCAAGATGACACACTATAGTGATCATCAACACCTCAAACTCACCAATCTGAAAGAGGGAAGATGAGCCTTGGAACACCTACCATGGGCTCAAGTCGAGAAAAGGAGAGCACCACTGATTGCCAAGTGCACCTGCTACACTCACTCCTTACCATCATTTTTGTTTCTTCATATTCTTGCTTCCCTTATCTAGTGTTGGGGTTTGAGTTTTGGGGTGGCCTACCTTGGTAGGGCCCATCATCGCCTTGGTCACCTTGGTGGTCATGGCTAAAGAGAGAAGACACATGTATAGGTTGTGGATTTGCGTTAGCATTTTGTTTCAGTTTTATGTTTGCATCAAATGGGACAAGGGGCAATGCATGAGCTACAGGGGTTTGATTCTACTTGAGGTATCATTTTGGAGCAAAGCAAGGAGGTTTTATTGCGTAAATTTCTATTTCCCTTGAGCGTTGTGACACATAGGATGAGGGAGAAGGAAAAAAATGAGGATTTTATTTTTTCATTTTTGTGGCTTCGACGCATTGAGATAATGGAGGGTTTTTTTCTTTTGTGTGTTTCTACATGGGACAAGGAACCCTAGGTCATAGGTGATGGCTATTGGGAATCACCATTGGTGGGGCAAGAGTGATGTCTTTGTGAAATATAGGGTTCAACCAATAGACTATTATTATTTTCTACTTCCCCTATTTTGTCTCTTATTTCCAAAAGCTGTGGCACATGAGAAGGAGGAGAGGGGCAAAAAATAAGGGCTTTGAACCTAAGTGCGGCGATGGGTATGGGGTAGAGGACTCATCTCTGCCACGTTCTTACTCCTTGAATATGTGCAGATGCGCATAGTGTGTGGATGAGTGAGGTAAGAGGAGGATGAGGGTAGGATACTACAAAGAGTAGGGATACATGAGAGTGCCATGAGGTGAATCCAAGGTGAAGGCAAAAGGGTGGGCTAGGCATCAAGGGATAGGAAATGTGCAGGGAAAGCTGTAGGGGTGGGGAAAGGGCCAATAGCACAACCACAGGGATGACAACCATGGTGAAGGGGCAAATGGGGCTAAGGGGATTGCCAAGGCTGCAACCATGGAAAACCTAGTGCATACCATCAATGCGTGATGGCACTAGATAGTGCAGTGAAAGGGGGGGGGCATAGGATGCCTAGGACGATGGAGTGATGTGGTAGTGGAAGTAGCACTTAGGAAAAATCTCATCCTCTAGAAGCTATGCTCCTTGGGGAGTATAGTTAGCACTTAGGAAAAAGTGGTAAATTTTTGGATGCTTTGAGGTGTTACACTCCCAATAGTTAGAGTCTTTTTGTCAATTTACACAGGTCACATTCCTGGAGAGGAACAACCTAGAGTTAGAAATTTTTTTTCTTCTTTTGGGTACCCCATGCTACACTACCCAAAGTTCTTAAAAAAATTGCTAAGTATAGAAATGAAGTGCCAAACATAAAAAATGCTAAGTGTAGGGATGATAAGTGTAAGAATACCTCATGTGAAACAAAATGCTAAATGTATGAGAGCTTTGTCAAAGTGCCAAACTTGTTAACCAAACATGCAAAACTACTCAAAACATGCAAACTAGAATAAAGCAAACAATGTGAATGTAAAATGAACACTAGTGCTAAGTTAGTTCTATACCCCAATGAGCACCAGGTGCATCAAATGTGTTTTGATGTCCTATACTTACGAAGCCTCATGGGGGACCCTAAGGATATATTTCTAAGTTGTGTTATTTTAGGCTAAATTTGCTAATTTTTGCTAAATGTGAGTTAATATTTCATGTCAATATCAATCTATTATGCGCTAATGCTAAGTTCATTTGTTGTCTTGTGGTTGTAGAGTGCTACTGAAGCCTGTCTTAGTCATCATGGAGCTCATTAGCATTCTATACTGCATTAGTGAGCCTGTGCCCAACACACCTACACCTAATATGAAGTTAGATCATTAGGCAATGTGGTTTTGGCTAGGGGCTTCTAAATTCCTAACTTACTTGCTATAGCACTTTAGTGTGATCATGTGATTACACTTAGCAGTGAAGGTTGCAAGCACCATCACTAAGACATTATTGGCTAGGGCCAACTGGGACATACTGAGATTCATGTTTAATAAGCCCATGACTAGTGGTGATCACGCAAGTGGCCCAACACTAAGTCCTAGGAGCATTCATCCCTTAGCCAAGATCTGGAGCATGCTAGAGTTCTCTTGTTATAACAAGAGCAACACCCTCTTCATTGTCACGCCTATGCATACAATCTTCTATAACCCACCTGGGACTATATATTATGCTAGAGGGTAAGTTCTCTTGCTTTTCATTATGTCTCATTGTTATTGGCCATGCTAAATTTGCTAACTACTAACTATGGGTGTCTAATGCTAGGTATAAAGTTGATGATGAGGGACTCCATGATGAGAGAGGGGCTCTTGCTTTGACTTGTACTGCACTAGAGGTACTTTCCTCTAGTCTAAACTTTTGGGAGGTCATTACTGAATAGGTGGGAAAGGACTTAGAGAACTACCCACTTAGTACCCTAAGGCATTTCAGCGATGTTGGATCTATGATAAGCTTGACAAGGGATGGGCTAGCAGTAAGCCTATCTTCAAAGAGCTTTTTGTGTCATTGCCTCTATCACATACATCATTTGTTCCATGTGGATGTTCATTATGTTAGCTTGGCTTTTATTTCTTATTCCCATGCACCCGTTGATTGCATGATGCTAACATTGCATTTTCCTATGTTACAACTACTATTGCTTTAGGAGAGGTGATAGTGGTCACCATTGGCTATAGTGAGGCCACCCTCATTATGAAGTATAGTGATGTAGAGGGGGCATAGAAGTGGCTATGCCATCAGGCCTCAAAGGCTTTGACCAATTAGCTTACACATGCTAGGTTGATGGACCTTTTCTTGGCCCTTAGCCCAAGCACTCTTTTGGCTGAGATGATGACTATCATTGACTCCTTCAACCTTGAAGCCTACCACTTTGTCACTCATGTACACAGAGTGAGGGTAGTCTTAGACCTTAGCGATGCTTTCTTCGCTGACTTCTTTGGCCTCCCCTTTGAGGGCCCATCAATCATTGACAAGCCTAACTGAGAGGTGAACCATAGGGAAGAGATCGAAGAGTGGCTAGGAATCACTCACTCTCGTAAAGGCATCATGGTTGGAAATGTGCATGTGCCTAAGGTCCATAGGCTTTACACTCTTCTTTGTATCCATGCCTTTTCTAAGCTGCTCTCCCAAGGAAAGGTCCTTGGGGTGGAGCAAGCGAGGGTGGTGCGAGAGGTCATAGAGGAGGCAATCAAGTTTAACTAAGCCTCCTCTATCACCACTAGACTGTAGGAAAATATTACTAGGCTTTTCCACAAC
This sequence comes from Gnetum montanum, assembly GCA_015680685.1. NCBI lineage: Eukaryota > Viridiplantae > Streptophyta > Gnetopsida > Gnetales > Gnetaceae > Gnetum > Gnetum montanum. The sequence goes on from MNCI01002316.1 coordinate 51,161, forward strand.
ATCCATGTGTAGTATCACTTTCACTTTGCATTCTTTGTAGCCTATTTGTGAAGGCTTGCAAAGTTCCTAGTGATCAGGGATAGTGGACCTTGGGTAATGCAGGATGACCAGCAACTGTCCAAGTCATGGGTTAAGCACTTGTTCACCACCACTTGTGTGTAGGACCCTCTAGAGGGGATTGAGGAGTCATATCTAGTTACAATGAAGACACATCTGGGGAGGTCACAGTTACCTTATTCTCGTGATAGTGCAAGTGAGTGTCCACCAATTGTTATTGGGAATGTGAACAGGTTTGAGTGATACATTGCCAAGATAGTGGAGTCCTCTAAGGAAAAAATCAAGAGGCTATGCTAAACAGAGGAGACTCCCCCTGCAGTTGGACAAGCAAGCATCAAGATGGTTTTCCTCAAGATACCCACACTCTGTTCAATGATTGCAAGTTAGTGTATATCATAGATGCATTTGGTTTATGTTTTTTTCTTTTTTTGTGTTATATTATGCTAATACTACTATGCTATGTTTGTGAATTAGGCAAGAGGGTTGCTAAGGAAGAAATGGTGGTGATAGCAAAGGCAACAAACATGACCCCTCCTTAGGTTGAAGAAAAGCTAGCATGCGAGGAGAAGCCACCGAAGGCCCTAGAAATCTCCCAATAGTTTGATGTAGTGGGGTTGTTCCACCCTAAGCGTGACTTCACCAACCTCTTCAATGGTGTGTAGCTAGGAGATCTACCTATAGTAACATCTAAGGGCTTGCTCAGTGAGCACTTTGTGTTACCATCTATCCTTGACTTTTGCTCTTAAGCCTTTAACTGCTTAGTTATCATTAAGTGTTTCATTGTGTTGTATTGCAGTCTTGGATCTTCCTACTAGTGATCTACCACCTATGCCCATCCACCACATGAAGCAATGGGTAGAAACACCAAATAAATTCACCTCCATGGAAGGCATCATGGAGGACATGGTGGACCACATTTAACAAGTGGATCCTAAACTTAGTATGTATGCAATTTTGCTTGAACCATTTTACCAATTTCATGCTTAGTTTGTTGCTAATATTTGTTTGTTCATTGTATGCTAATAGCTCTAAGCTTTGTTGGGATCTAAACTAGGTAGCTCATGTGGATGTCATCCTTGAGTTTTCCCCCAAGGTGGAGTAGGTGCCTCATCATGTGTACGAGGTAGTGAGCAAGTGCGTGATTTCTAATGTGTAGGTATTGTAGACCTGTAGGTGCTGAAACGAGCACCTATGAAAATGTGTGCATGAGATCCAGGAGACAATGGTAAGCTTGACCAAAAAGAATGAGGACCTCCAGTCCTATTATCATTTCTTGTCAGCTTAGGCACAATAGGATAGTACCTAGTGGACATCAGAGATGGATTATGCCAGATACTGGTCGATGATTCAAGGTAAGAATGAGGCTACCTAATAGATCGTCAAGCAAAGGTTGTAGATGGATCTACTCTCCTAAAAAAATCAAGAGTGGAAAAGCTTTAGTGCCAAGGTGTGCAAGTGGAGGCATATGTAGAGGAACCACAAGTGCCACAATAAGCATTAGTGAGATGCCTATTTGTAGCAACTCAAGGATGAGTCTGTGAAGGCTCTTTTCCTTGACATGTTTGTTGAGGCAATTAGCAAGAGTTGGGCCTTCAAGCTATTTGCTCAAAATATAGTGGTTAGTGGCTCCTCAAAGCAAGAGATTACCCTGCCCTCAAGGGAGGCTTCTATGGTCATCTTTTCTATGCAACCTTCAAAATGGACCACCATGGATGAGGACAAGACCCTTGTAGATGTTGACTTTAGCCATGAGGACTAGACATGGTTATTAGAGGTCGAGATCCTCCAACGCTTGGAGGAGGGCTTTGATAGATTGTCCCCAGTGTCTGATGTAGGACCCTCTCAAGTTATTTTTGCTTTTTTTTAATGCTTTTTATGTGTCAGTTTTGCACATTAATTTTTTATTTTAGTTTTGCACTTGCTGATTAATTTTTTGTTTTGTATTTCTTTTGAGCAAGCATTAGGGAATGTCGTAGGCCCCAGTGAAGCAACAAATGATGAGAAGGAGGAGCCTCAATCCCTACCAGACACCACCGGCTAAGTAAACTTGATGTAGCCCTGCTGTTGGGAAATTTTTCACTTTGGCCATTTTTGTTGGATGGTCATGCTATGTACTCCTACTGATGGAAATATAATAAAACTTATACTTTTTGGGATGAGGATTGTGTGTGAAAATTCATGTTTATTTTGCTAACTTTTTAATGTGAATAATGCAACTAGTTGATGCAATTAGGCCCCTTGTGAACCCCATGCCAATTTAAGGCCATGGCAAAAGGGTTGTTACTAGTTTAAGGCCATTTCAGGCCACAACGATTACTAGTTTAAGGCCATTTCAAGCCATAAATAAAAGGGGAATTGTTGCTAGTTTTAGGCCATGGCAAGTCATGAGATGCCAATTTAAGGCCATGGTAAGCTATGTCCTAGCTTAAGGCCTTTTCAGGCCATGAAAATGTAAGAAAGATTACTAGTTAAGGCCATGGTAGGCCGTGTAATGGGGGAAAAATGTTGCTAGTTTTAGGCTGTAGCGGGCCATGCTAGTATACATCTTCTTTTTGTGATTTTGAATTTTATGATTATTGTGTAGTTTAATTTTTTTTAATGTGTAAGAAGACTAAATGAAAGTGCAAGCAAATGAATGAATGCGTAACAAAGTGAATAATGTAAAACACAAGTAACTATGCAAAATGTAGCTATGCAAGCAAAAGGCTAGTGGGGAATGCAAAAATTAAGGGCAAGTAGGCACCTAGCACATGCTAAACTAAGAGGGTACCTTATTCATGTAGTTGCTTCCTAACCCAATGTGGGTTAGGAGGTGCATCGAGCCTAGGCTACATGAGGGGATATTCACCTAGACCTTCATCCATGGTGCTAAGGGTAGCTCTACCCATAGAGCGTCCTCAGGGAGGGTATCGAAATTTTTTGGCTCTTCAAATGGGTGTGCCAAACAAGGTTGACCCTTTTCCTCCATGGGTGACATGTCATCGGGGAACTCTAGCTCTAACCCTTGGTCTATGTTAATGTTGTTGATGGTTGGAGGGACTGAATTAGCACCATGTATGATCATTTCTCCACCTTCATATATAAGGTGAATCTCTTGGTGAATGGTGAGGAGATGGCCCATAATTTGGCTAGCCAAGGCCTTTTCAAAATCAAGTTGAACCCAAGCATCTCCTCAACAACAATGAATTTGGCCATCATGGGGAATTGCACCCCTACCATGAAGGCTATTGTGATTGTTCCCTTCATGACAACACATGACCCATTAAAGGACTTGGGGCACATTATCTTTGTGGCCTAGTTTTGGTCAACAAGACTGAGCTTATTAATGACTGGGAATGGGATGATGTTAGTCACTAATCCATCATTGATGTGCACCCAGTGAATCTTGCATTTTCCTATGTAGATGGTTATAAACATTTGTGTACTAATAACCTAACCCTTTTCAGCATCAACATTAATTGCCTCATCAAGAAATGCTAGAGTTATTAAACCAAATTCTTGAGGTGAAGGAGGAAGCATCACAATGTGGATGGCTTGTTCATTCACTAGGATGTCCTCCTTAATAGGAATGGAGGCCAACATGTGAACTAGTGCTTCATGGTGAGTGAAGAGATTATCACCAAGTCATACAAGCTCAAGATTGTATCTTTTTGTTTCAGAGCCTACTTAACTTTTGCCAATGCATCTAAAAAGTCATTAATTTTTTTAGTTGCCTTGTTAGCTTTCATCTCCTCCATGTGGCCCAAGAGATGGATCTTCTGGGAAGGATATTTGGGCTTGGTTTGTTTTACCTATTCTAAGCATCAATGCTCAGTTGTTGATCACTTGCAATGATGACTTCGGCTGATGTGGCCATAGGAACAGTAGATAAGGGGATATGCTTAGGCGAACCTAGCACCATGCATTGCCTCATCATTCAGTCAACGAGGCACTCATTTGGCCTCCTAGGCTATCACCTCGACTACCTAGTGTTGTATGCAGGATGAGGCCTTGGACAAGCAGGGCCTATTATAGTCCCTACCACCAAACTCAGTAAAGGGTCTGCACATTGTGGCACCCTAATGATGAAGGGTGTATGGGTTGTTATTGCTACAACATGCTATGAGGCCCTGACCACAAAGGATGTCATAGATGCCTGAGGTGGTGCTCTAATGAAAAAAGAAATCCTTGAATTGGTTGATGCTAAGGAGGCCCCAATGTTGTCAAAGGGCACACGAACCACGAATGGCTTTTGTGCCAATTCGGCATCATCATCGATGTTGATGACATTGATGACATAGCTTGCACCATTTATGTTGAGAGGGTCTTTGTAGATCTTCATTGATTAATTTTTTGGGCAAACTGGGTTGGTTGCATCAAGAACTAGTTAGCCTTGGTCAATCATGTGTTGTATGTCATCTTGTAAGGCCATGCAAAAATCTATGTCATGGTCGAGTAGTTGATGGTAATGGTAGAACCAATCCAACTTGAACTGCTTAGGGATCAAACACTCATCTGTTGTGGCCATTGATGGGTTCCTGAGGAGCTCGTAGTAGTGGTTGTAATGCTTGTGAGCATCTTTAGACATTTTCTTGTACTAAATGCACCTAGCACTAAGTAGCTGACCTGAAAGTTACGATGGCTTGATGGGAAATGGTGTATACTTTGAGCGGTCCTTGTGCTCAAAGTTTGGCCTTAGGCTAGCTTACCCTGTAACCACCGATGGTGTAGGTTGGTTGATCATTATAGTGCTAGAGCCACTTACCTTATTGTTGGCTGGGGCCTTGGTTGCCTTGGTTATTGGTTTGACATTGTTTGACTTGGCCTCATTGGCCACCACTGCAGCTGTTGTTGTTTCCTTGCCCTTCTCCTTGTCTTTCTTCATATGTGCATTCTTGTAAGCCATGTAGGCTATATCCTTACTATCTTCTACCACATCTTAAATGCTCTTCATTTGAACAAATGCTTGGCTTAGGGAGTGCGAGGCAAGGCAGTACAGCTTCGACTTGATGAAGTCGTTCACTACACCTTTGAAAATGGCTAGTAGGTGGGTTTCTATGATAGGCTCATGGATTTCATTAAGTGCAGCGCTCCATTATTGGATGAACATTTGAACGGGCTCTAAGTGACCCTACTTGATCTACATGAGTTGATCTAGGATTACCTTAGGCTTCAAGTTATACTTGAAGTAAGTGACAAATTGGCTAAGCAAATCCTCCAACAAAGATATGGAGGCCTTGGGGAGTGCATGATACTAGTCTAATGCCTTGCCAGTGAGGGGCATGACAAACATGCAAATGATTGCATGCAACCATGCTTATAGAAAAAGGCACTTAGACTAGAAGGTTACTAGATGGGCGTTGGGGTCCCCTTCACCGTTATACTTGGTGAACTAGGGGAGTTGGATGCTAGGAGGTAGGATCAATGATGGGACAATAGCACTAATAAGGTCATCCCAGTAGAAGTCCATCACTTGGACTATATTAGAAGAGGTGGCCTTAAGTTTTTTGACCTCTTCAATGAGTGTTTGAATGAGCTAAGACACTTCATCCAAGCTCAGTGTGGGTGTAGCAGGCTGCGCTAGTTGTACAAGCCGTTGTGTCATTGGTGTGGTCCACAGTCCTACTATGGGTTGTGTGACCACATGAGATTCCTGTTGAGTGTACTACTATGGAGGCTATTATGCATGCTGCTATTGTGTGTGTTGTACCCAAGGCATGGAGGTAGGACCTCACCATGTGGTTGTGACTTGGGCTATCATAGGGGGCACCACCAAGATAGGTGGGGTGTATGACACCTAACTCATGTGTTGCTAGGATGTTAGCATTGTGTGCACATAGGGTTGGGTTTGCATCATGAATGTCGATGTAGAGGATTACATGGACTATGTTGAGACCATGAAGGGGGGAGTGACAAATGATCCTACACCCTGATGAGTATGTGCTTGATGGCTTGGCACAATAAGTGTTAGCCTAGGTGGTGACAAGGGAGATGTTATTGCCTCAAAGAAGGCAAATGGCTGAGATTGCAAGGGAGCAACATTAGAGGTAGACAACAAGAAAGAGACGTAGAAGGAATTCTCATTCTCTAAGTGAGCCTCAAATTCCTCTTGTCCATCCTGCAAGGGCTACTCATAGTTGGTTGATGTGTTGTGCTCATTCAACCCACTTAGTTGAATGAGTTGGTCGAGAATCTACCAAAAGGTCTCGATGAGGCGGATGAGATCATTAGGGGTAGGGAAGTACTCCCTCTTGTTCCGATATACAAGCTCATAACCTTACTTTGCATTCAACTCTTGGCAGTCCAAGGGAATGCCTACCTAGAGTTTTGCGTGAAGGAAGTTGTATTTATCTTTGTTGAGCACCATGTGCTCTAGGAGATTAGTTATGAATCCTAAGGGATTGCCTTCCCATGAAGAAGGGGCTCCCAACCCTAGGAATGTCAATTATGAATTCCCACTGAACAAATATAACCATGATTGTGCTTGAGGTGGAGGTTGAAGGCTCTCTGGGGTTCATGCTGCTATGAGAAGATAAAAAAGGTGCAACATTGGAAAATAAATGGCTAAGTATAAAGATTTCTGAAAACATCTAAGTATAGAAATGCTAAAATGATAGCTAAGTCTGGGAGTGCTACTAGAAAAATGTCTAACTTTGGTGTTGCACTTGCTACACTAGAGCTTGCTATGCTCTCATGCTGAGGGCTAGCTACACTCTTCCTGGCACATAGAGTTTAGGGTCCAAGTGCAAGAAATACACTTTGGCTTCCATCTTATGGGATTCCAGGGGAACCAACAATTGGAACCAATCTACACCAACTAGCTCATAGACAATTATAGAGGTGTCATGTCTATGCTAGTTTGAAGCTAGTAACGGAGGTACAGAGAGCATGTAGGACTACCATTAAATGCAGAAGGAAATGGCACACCCTCCTTCTAGTTCTAGGAAACTATAGCAACCAAAATGTTGGTGACTAGGACACCAAGGGGTTCATAGGTGCATAGCCTTGACCTCTGCACCAAGGCCTTGCTAGAAAACGAAGGTAAAGTGCCCTGGATGGTCTTATTGATTGAACAGGGACTTTGCTAGCTACAACCATGGTATTGGATGCAATTGAGGGGTGGCGTGATTAGCCAAAATGCAAGTGCTGATGTTGTGAAATAATGCTAAGCATTCTAACGGTACTTTTGGCAGTACTAGGGCTGACTAAACTTGTGCGTAGTGGGGTTTTCTGGCATAAGAATGATGATGCAAACATGCAAAAAATATGTGAAGTGATGAGGAGATGTGAATGCAATGGTAAAATGTTAAAGAAAAATGCATCAGAAATGCTTGAAAATGTAGAGGAGTTTGAGAGAGAGAGAATGGCACCATCCCAAATGGGGAGTGTAGCAATTACAAAAGAGAGGTGAGAAGGTACATAATGTATAGATAATCATAATAGTAGTGTAGCCACAATCTCTAGGGTATCCTAGGATGAACAACGACATCCACTGCGAAGTCTATGCCTATTGGGTTGGCTACCATGGTGCTTTGCAGGTTGCGGTGCGGTACAGTGCTAAATGGGATGCAAAGGTATTGCCAAAGTGCTGATACACTCTAATGTGTGGGGGTGCTCAAGGTGCCTTGGGTGCTAAGCGATACTCTAAAAATGCCAACTGCTACTTGAATTTTCCAACCAAATGCTTCAAAATTCCCACCACTACAATGAATTTCCAACCACCCCTAACATGGGAATGCTGGGGTATTTATAGGATTAGGGTTAGCATGAAGTGCAAATTGAGCACCATGTGGCAAAGGGGGTAGGTGAGGCTATGTTGACGCCAACTACACTCTCACTAGAGCAACTAGTGTTACACTTTGGTGTGCTCCAATGGACCTTGAGAGACTAACAAACTGTGACTACACTATTAAGACTATGTATGCCAAAGTAAAAAAAATACCACAATGTACCTATAAATAGTGTAAAATAGTGAAATTTGGAGGCTATGCTCCAGCACTATGATCTCCTCTTTTTCGAGTGGAGTTGAGTGTAGGTACAATTTTGGGACATAAGTGGTGCAAAGAAAGTACAAGTTGCTAATCTTGCTCGCTAAAAGAGTGTTGGAGCTTGAATGAAGACCTATGCTTAGCTCTGGAAGCTTTTGGAGGTAGTTCTATGTTGCTACACTAGCTATGCTCTGGAGTGTAGCCCAATAATTAGGCAAATTTTGCAAAAGACTGAAGTCTAGTGCTACTATGCTTTCTATGGTCATGAGCATAGTAGGAAGGGATAGGGTGTAGCATAGACACTTAGAAAAATCTAGTAAAAATTGTAGTCCTTATTCTTGCTATGCTAACTTCTTCCAAATTATTTCTTCCATTCTGAGCTAGCTTAACAACTTCTACCTTGACACTCATGCAAATTGGCCCCGAGAGTGCTACTATGCTCATGAGTGTAGTAGGAGGAATGGGAGAATAGTAGGACACTTAAAACAATTTCTGTGAGTATTATTAACACTTAGAAAATTTTGCAAACTTGGTTCTGTGTTGCATCCTATGCTGGCTACACTCTAGAGCATAGCCCCAGCAATGGGATCATGGGCCAAACACTTAGAAAAAATTTACCTTGTGTTGAAACTTAGACAAATTTTCCGTTGAAGTGTTGTTAGCCAAATTTGGTGGTGTTTCAGAAATAATGATGATGATGAGCCTTCGCTGGTAACTTAAAGTATGCTGAATATCACAAAGATAATGAAAATTCCAAACAAGCATGTGAAAGATAGTCGAATCAAGTGACTTGACATGAATAATATTCCTACATTTGAGAGGGGATATAACTCTGATTCACAAACACATCAACAAGCCTTTCACGATGCCTATGCCTTACAAAATATTGAGAATGATTGGCCTGAATTAAAGCTATTTCCTAGGACACTCATCAAGGAAGCCAGAAGCTAAAGTCAATCCTTGGAGCCAAAATCCATCTACAAGTGGAGTACAATGCTAGAGCTATTCAATGATAAATACCAAATGTACTCCTGAGTGTCTAATTTGAGAAGGCAAATCTAAGAATGGAAGGAACACATGAATCCTTGGACATCACCATGGGCAAATACTATTCTCTCATACATCGATGCCCTGGCCATGATTATTCTCAACAGTAACAACTTCTCCACATTGTAGATGGACTCAAATAAAAAATGAGAAGAACTCTTGGGCTTTATGCCCAAGGAAGACTATCAGAACTTAGAGTCCATCAGATCTAAAGATTGATAGTGTAGGTAGAAAAAAAGAAAGAGAGCTAAGGAAATGGGAAAGTGCTAAAGAATATAATAGGGATCTTTTCATTAGAAAAAGGGGGATCTAATTTTGTGACAATGGGGAGGAGTCATCACTTAATGAGATGGTGTAGTGAAAAACCTTTCTAGTACAAAAATTTGTTTCTTATATATCAACCAAGGTTGATAAATTATGGAACTCTTTGTAGAAAAAATTCCAAACTTCTCTAAGAATCATAGAAGAATCAAGAGAGTAGAGTAGTGACCATAATTGTAGGAGGTAGAAAGAAGCTGAATGTGCCTACCAAAGGGATAAGGGCAAAGTTGCTACAGTAGAAAAAGTTGTGGAGATACAATTAGATGATGATAGTAGGTATGAAATCTACCAATACAAACATCCTAAGGGGTGTTGCCCTATCATGTCACACTTGCAAGAGTCTAGGGTGTATGGACTGAATCCTAAATTGGCAAGAAGGAAAGCACCAAGAAGACTACCTTATCCTCAAGGCAATCCAAGGTAATTCCACCAACAACAATAAGCTTATTATCCAAGTGGAACCCCACCACAATCATATGAGTAGTACCAACAATGGAAACACCCGCAATCATGGGGAATACCATCACCAAGGCACCATGACCTTTATAGGCAATCAAATCCACATGGGTACTATGTTCAATAGCTATAGTAACTAAAAATGTTGATGGTGGGAAAATAGAGGGATTTACGAGTGCACAGTTCTATCCCCATGTCCACATGAGGGCCTATTGGAGGCAAAGACAGGGTCCTAGAATAGTCTTGTCAATTGAATGGGGACTTACAAAATGCAATGCCAAATGATGCTAGGTGTCGAGTAGTGTTCTTGGTGTTAACAATGTCAATAGGGATGAGCATAATCAAGGTTTTTGGTGCAAAACATGGGTGTTAATGCATGGTTATGCATAAAAAATAGAAAATGCAAGTAAAATGCTAAAAATCCATAGAAAGAGAGAGAGAGAAAGTGTGTGTGTGTGTGGCACACCACCCCAAATGGGGTTGAGTGTAGTTAACTTCAAAAAGGGTGAGTAGGTACACAATGTATAGCAAGCACAGTGACTAGCATAGTCATAGTTTTGGGATGTCTAGCTATGAAGATGGACATTCTATTGTGGTGTCTATGCCTATTGGGTTGGTCACTATAGTGTGCAGTGAACTGCAGTGATCTACGATGTCCTACAGTGAGCTATGGTGGTGCAAAAATGCCTTGCTTTGCCAAAAATGCCAAATGCCAAGCATTCCAACCTTCAAATTTTCTAACCTACTTCAATTTCTACTAACCCCTAAAACGTCAAGGGTTGGGATATTTATAGGCCTAAGGTTAGTGTAAAATGTGGATGATTACCACATGGTAGTGGGACGGTTGGAACTACGCTACACCCAACTACACTCTCCACTAAGGCTAGTAGTGTTGTGCTCTACTCTACTCTAATGGACTCTGTGAGACTACAAGACTATGACTACACTACCAATTGCAGGTTTGTATGCTGAAAAGATCACAATGTACCTAAAAAATGCAACTTTGGAGAATACGCTCCAAGACTACTTTGTCCACTATCTCGAGTGGACTCAAGCGTAGTTACAATTCAAGGCCAAAAAGGGATACAACAAAGATGCATTTTTGTTAACTATGCTTGCTAGAGATGTGTTGGAGCTGAACTAAATTCCAATGCTACATTGTGGAGGCCGTTGGAGACTATTTTGGCTGACAATGCTTAACTACACTCTAGACTAGGGGAGAGCATAGTTACAACACTTAAAAAAAATTTCAGAAAGTGGCTATGTGTTGACTATGCTCTTCACAGGAGGCTGACTATGCTCCCAACTGGGGTCGACAATAGTCTTAGCACTTTAAAAAACTTACAGAAACTGATTCCTAGTTGACTATGCTTTAGGGTAGTGGAGAGTGTAGTCTCGACACTTAGAAAATTTTTGCAAAAAATTGGGTCTTCCATGTTGACTATGCTTGGCTACGCTCTAGGGCAATGGAGAGTGTAGTCTAAACACTTATAAAAATCTACAGTAGCTAGCTTGACACTTAGAAAATTTTGCAAAATTAGCATTTGGTGTTGACTACGCTCTCTACTGAGCTAACTACACTTTGGGGCAATGGAGAGCATAGTCCCAACACATAGAAAAATTTGTAGCTTCTTGCTTCATGATGAAACCTAGGAAAAATTATAAAAAATTAGTTTTTGGAGCTAACTACAGTATCCACTAGGCTAACTATGCTCTGGAATAGTGGAGAGCGTAGTTCTAGCACTTAGAAAAAATTTTCCTCGTGTTGACACTTAGACAAATTTGTAATTAAGAAGCTGTAGCCCAAATTTGGTGATGTTTCATTAGCCCCTCTTTATTCACATCTAGAGGAGTGGCCTAAAAGATGTTGACAAATAAGAGAAAAACACCATAGTAGGCTTGGCACCAACATCACTCTTCAGTACCTGATCGGATGTCATTGCACCATGCTCAAGAGTGTTGTGGTTGGCGATATGCTGGGAGTGAGAGGTGTAGGTAATATGCTGAGGATAAAAGGGGAAGTAAGATGCAAACACAGTGTTAGGATGTGAACACATCACTACTGGTGATGACCATGACACCAGAGTGGCTTACCCCTAAAAATGTTGACCTCTCATCGGAGTGCTCATGAGAGAGTCAATGTGGATGCAGGGCCTAACTGGTTGTGAAATTGTAGCTCTTTTAGATTGATTGGGGGCATGCTTTGTCCCCTTTTTGCTTTTCTGTTTTTTTTGTTTCTTTTCTTTTTTGCTTTTTCTTTTACTTTTTGGCTATGGGATAAACCTGCTTTGGGTTCTGCATGTTGTTAAACACTAGCTACTAGATGCCTTTCATCAAGTTGACTACATGACATCGAATGGGCTTTACTTTGATGCTTGCAAAACCATGTCACATCTATAGGACAAGTTTTTTCTCCCCAAGATGACTTGTGTTACATCTGCCTAGGCTTTGACCAACCAACAAAGGCTCCTCATGGGACAACTTATGTTATGTCCACCTTAGGTTCTATGGTTTACAATGTGATATGCAAAGAAGGTGTCATGTGATCATAGCTTGTGAGCATCAAGGGGTTGCAATCTTGGCTATGCAGGGAACAAGAGAGTATTGGAATGTGAGAGTAGATGTGATTAGGCTATAATGAGATAGGAGGAAATGTGCACTCTTGAGTGGCTCAACTAGTCCAATCATGCACATATAAGCGTTGTGATGACTTGTTGCTACAATGAGATGCATCTCTGCACGATGACCTAAGGCCTCATCCTACATACACAACTTCGAGAAGATAAGAAAAACACACAAAACATGATGTGCAAATAAAATGCCAAGGGCAATGATCCTACAAATTCTCCAAAGGCTAAACCAATTGTAGGAGCTCAAAATTAGCAAAATGGTGGGGGGTGGGAGGGGGGGGGCATAATGCTGTAAGCACTCTAAAGGCCGAAGTAATAACAAGAGCTCAAAAAATAAGCAAAATGACAATGGGCCATAATGCTACAAGTGCTCCAAAGGCTAAAGTGATAGCAAAAGCTCAAAAAATCAGCAAAATGGTAGGGGGCCATAATGCTACAAGTGCTCCAAAGGCCAAAGCAATAGCAAGAGCTCAAGAATCAACAAAATGATAGGGGGTCATAATGTTACAAGTGCTCCAAATATCAGAGCAAAGGTAAGAGCTCAAAAATAGAAAAATGGTAGGGGGGCCATAATGCTACAAGTGATCCCAAGGGCACATCAGTGGCAAAATTTTTATTCTAGGACTGTAGTATCCCTACCACGTGGTGAACAAAAATGGGGGAAAATGGGAAGTTATAATTATTCTCACTCACTTGCTTCTAGATTTATGCATGACTAACCACAAGCCCAATTTAAGGTCTTGGTAGACTATGATATGCTAGTTTATAGTCCTAGCAAACTGTTGTGCCAATTTAATGTCATAGCAGATGAGTTGTGAAAGTTTATAGTCATAGCAAACTACTACACCAATTTAACATTGCAGTAGATGTGTTGTTATGCTAGTTTAATGTTGTGACCCAAGGACGAATGCTATGCCAATTTAACATCATAACAGACATGTGTTTCACTAGTTTAACACCATAACAGACATATTGGATTTGTGCTACTTTAACATCATAGCAGATGAATGCTCTGCCAGTTTAATATTGTAGTGGAAGAATGCTTACCTTATGTCATTTTAACATCATAATGAATGGATGCTTATCATGTTGAATCGATATATGGTACTACATGCTAGGAATAATATGGCTTCAAATATGAATGGTTTATTGGATTGGAAAATTCAATATCATCTTGATTAGTAAGCTTGAATGCTCCATTGTCATAGGCCTTAGTGACCAAGAAAGGCCCTTCCTAGTTGGTTGAGAATTTATTTATGAGTTTGCAAATAGCCTTGAGGACTATGTCCTCTTTCTTCATCTAATGTTGATGCTAGTTGTGATAGTGTTTTTTCCATTGCTTCTCTTGGTACCATTTGATGCGATCAAGCATCTACATGCGCTCCTCCTCCATTGAGTCGAGGTCTATGATTCTCAACTCATTGTTCTGAGCTTTATCAATGAAGTTTAAGAGGATTACCCAGAGTGATAGAACCTATAATTTAAGGGTCAAAATTGCTTCAGACCCATAGACAAGATTATAAGGTGTATTACTTGTTGTTGTTCAACGTGTTGTGTGGTAGGTCTAAAGTGCGTAGACTAGTTGCTCATGCCATCATCATTTGCTACTACTTAGAATTTTCTTGAGACATTTGATGATGACTTTGTTAAAGGCCTTCACTTGGCCATTCACCTAAGGGTAGTATGATGACAACAAGGAATGTTTGATACCAAAGCACTCACAAAAGTCTTTAGTTTTAACACTGCTAAACTGTGGCCCATTCTCTATTACTATGGTCATGGGTAAACCAAAATGAGTCACTATATTATCAAGTATGAATTTGCAAACCTATTGTATTTTCATCTTCCTAATGGGAATAGGCTCAACCCACTTGGTAAAATACTCAGTTGTGGTTGTTATGAAGCTATGCCCTGTAGAGGACTTAGGTGTTATGGATCCATTGATGTCCAAGTCCCAACATTGGAATAACCATGTGATCTATGTTGTGTGTAGTTCAGTCAGTGGCACGTGCATTAAGTTGTCATGCCATTGACACGTGTTGCATGTTTTAACCTTTGAGACACAATCACACTTCATGTAAGGCCAATAATAGCCTAGCCATCTAATTTTCACTACCATTTCCCTAGGTGCTATGTGACCTCTACATAGTCCCTCATGGACTTGTTCGCTGATTTTTTACACTTCACTATCACTTATGCAGGTTAGTGGTATGCCATTGTAGGATCTACGACATAACATGTTATCACCTCCAATGATGTACTACCATGAACATTTATGCACTCTGTCCTTTTGAGCAACAATTAAATGTTGTGGAGGCTCACCCTATAGAAGGTACATCTTGATGTCATCATACCATTCTTCTACATGGGTTGTGCTAACTATGGCCATGGATGCAATGTTAGTGATTTGCATGATAGGCACAATGTAGTCTTCCACTGAGCTGGGTAATGCATGGAACATGTTAGGTACGATGCTCAGGGCTAATGTTTCTAATGTGTTAGCTATGGTGTTTTCATTCCAACGAATGTGTTGGACATCTATTGTTGCAAAGTGTTTAAGAAAGTGTTTTACTAGGTCATAGTAAGGCTATAAATGTTGGGCCTTGCAAGCGTAAACCTCTATCAGCTGGATGATTACTAATTGTGAGTTACCTTGGATCACTACATGTTGAATCCCTAGGTAACATGCTACAAGAATACCTTGGAGGAGACCTTCATACATTGCCACACTGTTAGTGCAAGGGAATGCAAAATGGTATGTGAAGGGTTAGATCTCCCTGGAGAGAAACATGATAATGGTAGTGGTGCTACCTCCTTGGGAGGTTGAAGCTTCAACAAAATGTAGGATTGACTCATAGTTGTTGAGCACTTGACTAACACTGCTAACATGCTCATCTACGAATTCAGGGTATGTTGTTGTTTGATCGTTGACTGGAAAAATCATAAGTTGTGTAGCTATAGCTTGACCTTTTTTTGAGGCTTGCACAACATAATGTAGGTCAAACTCCATGGTTATTGCTTTCTATCGTGCAATATGACTGCTTTCATAGATGTTCGTTGTGATTTCTCAGAGTACGTTATTTTTGGAAATGATATTAACTTGACTACAGAAAAGGTAATTCCTTCACTTCTTCACTGAGAAGACCAAGGTGAGCCTATGCTTTTCTACATCATTTTATTTCACTTCATGGGCAACTAATGCATGGCTCAAGTAGTAAACTGGGACCTCTATGCCATCATCTCACTTTTGAAAAAGCAGAAAAGCAATGGACATGTTATAAGTGGCAAGGTAGATGTAAAAGGATTTATCTTCTTGTAGAGGATAAACCATAGGAAGTTGTGCCAACTATTGCTTAAGATTGTCAAATGGTTGTTGAAATTGAGCTATCCACTTGAAGTAGGCTCCCTTCTTGAGTAGATGTTGCAGTGGTTGTAACTTGTTGGTTAACTGCATGATAAACCTACGTAAACCTTGTAGCTTCTTAAGGTTGTTTAGAGGTGCTAAAGTGGTTATGGCCTTAACCTTCTTGAGGTCTACATGTATTCCTACTTCAAATACTACAAAATCGAGCATCCAACTTGTTCTAATGCCGAAAACATGCTTCTTAGGGTTTAACTTAAGATCATGTTTTAAGCAACATTTAAGCACTATGTCTAGATCATTTGCATGATCATGAGCCATTTTAGACTTAACTGCTATGTCATCAATGTAGTCATTAAGCAAACTTAGCATGTAATTGCTAAAGATGTATGTCATCACGCGTTGATGGTTTCTCCTGAATTCTTAAGTCTGAAGGGCATCATGGTATAGCAAAATTTATCCTAAGGGGTCATAAAGGTTGTGCTAAGTTGGTGCTCAGGGTTAATCCTAATTTAGTTGTAGCTCAAGAACCCATCCATGGCAAATAACAAGGCATGTCTAGCCATGGTATCAATCAATTGATCAATACTAGGTAATGAAAAGTCATCTTTGATGGTTGCCTTGTTTAGGTCCTAGAAGTATATGCAAATGTGTATATTTCCATTTTTCTTGGGCACAACTATGATGTTGGAGACCCAATATGCATAGTCAACAACCCAGACGAAACCAACTTTGTAAAACTTGGTAATTTCATCACAGATGACCAACACCACCTTAGGTCAAACCTTGTGCACTTTTTGTTTTACTGGCTTAATGTAGGGATCGAAGATAATATTATGTTGGGCTAGCTAAGGGTCTAGTCCTCGCATATCCTCATGTGACAATGCAAAGGCCTTAATGTTATCATATAGCACCTTAGCAATGTCTTGGATATGCTAGGGATCTAGTAAGGAGCTTAATTTTAGTGTTCTCACCTCTCCATAAGGTGTTGTCATAGGGATCTTAATGAGGAAATCCTCTATGACATCCCCTACCTCTAGATCGAGAGCCTTAACTAGATGGTTGGGCTAATCTAGTAGTGATGCCCTTACAAATGCTATGTATTTAGCATAGGTTGTAGGCTCAAGGTCTATGCAATGTGGGTCAATGCATTGCTTGATATCACCATGAGGTCCTACGAGGACTAGAGGTGAGAGAAGCTACTCAGGCATGGCCATGTTGTATTCTTATAAAAAAAACTAGCAAAACATTAAGCAACACTTTTCTTAACCAAATTAATGTGCACAAATGAATAAAAAAGCAATGTGATGAAAATTTTCCTAAGTATGTAATAGAGACTATAAAGAAGGTAGGTATGTGTGTGCCGGTTTTAGGCCTCGGCAAGCTGTGAGTGCTAGTTTTAGGTCTTAGCAAATCATTCATGCAATTTTTAGGTCTTAGCAAACTGTAGATGCCCTAGACATGCCATTCTAGGGTAGGCTCACTATGCTTCAAAAGTAAAACTGGATCTGGCATTCACTAGGTGATAAAAATTTGAAAATTTTGTCTAAGTATGGGTGACTACGCTCTCACCCAACTATGCTCTCATCCAACTACACTCTCCACCAAAAGTTGAAAAATTTTGGCTAAGTGTGGAGCATAGTCCTAGGTTGGTGGATCATTAAATCACCCAAGTAAGGTATATAGGTGCATTTTATCATGGGTAACTTATCATTTTCAAGTTTTCAAACACAAGGTTCAAAGTGTAGCCTTGACATTGTTATTGTTTTGCACTGCTAGTGGAGAGCATAGTTGGAATAAGATGACACACTGAAGTGGATGCCTGCACCCAAGACTAGTGAACGTGGATGAGGGGGAACAAGCACTAGACCGCCTACCACAGACATACATGAAGGAGAGGAGGCCATCGACATTACCCAGGTACCCTAACCATGCTCTCCCCTTTGCCTGTTATTCATTGTTTTTTCTGCCATTGCGAGGGTTTAGAGTGTAGGCTTATTTAGCGTGCCCTGCTATGGCAAGGCCACCATTATTGCTCGTCATCTTGGTGCAATGAAATGATGGTAGGGAGGATTTATGTGGATGTGAGGAGGGTTTTGGTTGCAGATGTTCTTCTAGCTTGCACAAGGACATTTTTTTTTGTCTCTTGACTCTAGGCCTTGCTTCTTAGGGGAATGTGTGGGAGGCATGTGTAGGTTGAGTGGCAATCTATTTGCTTTTTTGTTGTTTTTTTTTCTATGATGGCTAGGGACATGAGGGTAGGCCAGGGGGTAGCCTGTCGCAAGGGCAAGGGGCGTGACAAGGGTTCAACCTTGCACTTTTTTTATTTTACCTTTTTCTTCATTTTTTTAAATAGAAATATTTTTTGTTTTTGGCGAGGTTTGGGGCTAACCATGGGCCCTACCCCATGGCATGACCATAGGGGACATGGTTGTGGATGTTGCTAAGGCTAGAGCATTGACACTTCATTTTTTTTCTTTTGGGTGGCATAGGGGTTCATTCTTACATCCCCTCTTTTAGGAAAAAAGAAATTATGTGTCTTTGGTATGGGGAGCAATGATGGCCATGAGGAGCATGAGGGACACTACACCTTGTAGCACAACCATGAGGATCATAGGAGTGATTGGGCCTAGGGCACATTTTCTACACATTTTTTTTAGTTTTTGAATCTTTTGTAGGGGCAGTGATGAGGTAGGACATGACAAGGTGCAAGAATAGCACATGGAAATGCATGGGTGCAAGATGCATAGGGTGTGGTAGGCATAGTAGATGTGGTGGGCATTAGGCTTGGTGTCGCAACAACACGTGGTGCACAGGGCATGGTGAGAGTGATGGTGTGTAGAGGGTGGTGGAGCAATGCATAGTGCCACAATAGGGTGTAATGTGCAGAAAGCATTGGGGCAATAGCCAAGACTTCACTTCCTATTGTCACAGCCACGACTACACTCTCCACACCTTGGAGGTGCAATTGACACCAAGTGTTTAACGAAATGGCTATCCTAAAAGCTAGTTTTTTTAGGACTATGCTCTATAGAGAGCATAGTTAGGGAATTAGAAAAAATTTCACCTCCCTTCTGAACTATGCTCTCTATGGAGGTAGCCTAGAGTTGGAATTTTTTTTCAAAAATTTTGGACTACACTCTCAACTATGATAGTTTAGTTAGAAAAAATTTGCTAAAATTTTGCAAATAGTGCGTAATGCTCAACTTGCAAAATGTAACAATGCTAATTCTACAAACTGTAACAATGTTAAACCTGTGAAAATAGGCTTATGCTAACTTATGAAAACTATGAAATTAAATGCTAATCCTATGCAAACATGTTGTACCCCAGTGAGTACCAGGCACATCAAATAAGTTGGTTGACATCATATACCCGTAGGGCCCCATAGGGCATTGCCAAAATTAGGAAAAAATTTTGTTAGTTCATGTTGTATTACATTAATTTTGCTAACTTATCTTAGTGGTTTAACATCAAAATCTGCATCTATGTATGTATACTAACACTTTGTTTATTGCTTGTCGATTGTAGGATGCTGCTGAAACCTGTCTTGATTGTTGTGAAGCTCATTGACATCCTATGTTGCATGAGCAAGCCTGTTATCAACATGCCTATGCCAAATATGTGGGCAAGTGTTTAGAAGATGTGGTTTTGTCCAAGGACTCATGAGTTCCAAGAGTACTTTCTACAGCAATTTAGTGTGATCATGTGATCACACTTAGCAGTGGAGGCTACTAGAACCATCACTAAGATGTTGCTACTTACAGCTAACTAAGACATCTTAAGGTTTATCTTGAATGAGGCTACTGCTAGCAGTGATGAGGTGGATGATTCAGGTAGAGGCCCTAGGAGCACTCAGTACCTATCTACGATATGTCGCATGATATGGTTTAGTTGTTACAACATGAGTAACACCCTCTTTGCCTCACTATAGATGCACACCTTGTTCCAAAACCCACCTAGAACTACCTATTGTGCTAGAGGGTAAGTGCTTTTGTGGCATTCATAGTGTGTTTTTGCTACTTTCTCATGCTATCTTGCTAATGGCTCATGCTTAATACTAGGTTTAGAGTTAATAAGAAGGATCTACATGATGAGGCAAATGCTCTAGCCTTGACCTACACCACCTTGGAGGTATTCTCCTTTAGCTCGAATGTTCAAGAAATTGTTCTTGAACAAGTGGGATCCGATCTAGAGGTCTACCCTACCCAATACCCAAGGACATATGAGTGGTGTAGGATCCATGACTGGTTGGATGAGGAGTGGGCCACTAGTGTGATTAAGACCGAGGAGATGTTTGTGGCGCCACCCCCGTCTCACACCCCATTTGTGTCATGTATGCATCTAAGCCTTAGCTCATATTCTTGTTCACATATGCCTATTAGTTTGTCTATTACATGATGCTAATGTTTTTTTGCCTTTGTTCTAGTGGTAGTTTCTTCAAGTAAGGTGATGGTGATCACGACAACTACACAAAGGCCACCCTCATCATGAAATATGGCGATGTGGAGGGGGCGTAGCACTAGTTGTGCCATAAGGCCTCATATGCATTGACAGCTAGGCTTACGCATGCAAGGTTGATGGACCTATTTTTGGCTCTTACCCCAAGTATCCCAATGGCCAAAATGGTTACCATCATTGAATCCTTTAGTAGTGATGTTAGGCAGTTTGTCACTCATGTGTGCGGTGTGATGATAGTACTTGACCTTAGCAAGGCCTTCTTTGCCAACCTCTTTGGACTCCCCACTGATGGCCCGATTGTTGTCAATAAGGCCAACAAGGAAGTAGATCATAGAGGGGAGATTGAGGATTGGTTGGGGACCACCCGATCTCACAAGGGCATACCAATTAAGGATGTGCTTGTACTTAAGGTATGGGAGATTTATCTTCTTTTCTATGCTCGTGCCTTCCTGAAGTTGCCCTCTTAAGGAAAGATCCTTCGGGTGGAGCAGGCACAAGTGATGAAAGAGGTGCTGCTAGAGGGGACAAGATTCAACTAGATTTCCAACATTACCATCGACTTACATGCAAAGATCACCAAGCTATGGTTTAACATTCAGGCAAGGTCCCACATTGACTTCGTGTCCTTTGTAGGATATCTACGAAGGTTTGCTAAGCTCTTAGTCATACGTGATAGTAGGCATTGGGTGGTGCAGAACTACAAGCAACTATCCAAACCATGGATCAAGCACTTGTTTACGACAACATGGGCATAGGACCCACTAGAGGAGATTCATGAGGTGTTATTCATAACAACTAAAGGTTGCATGAGGTAGCCACATTATTCATGGTATAGCACAAGCGAGGATCCTCCAATTGGCACTGAGAATGTGAACAAGGTAGATCATTATATTGTAGAGATAGTGAGACTATCTAAGAAAAAGATTAAGAGGCCATGTCCCATGGAGGAGACTACCCTTGAGGTCAAAAGACTAAGCAATAAGAAGATCTATATCAAGTTCCAAAGATTGCGCAGGAAGGTTGTAGGTTAGTATGCATAACTTGCTATAAGCATTTATTGTATTAAGGTATGTATATATTTTTATGTTTTCATTTGTGCTATGCTATTAACTAGTACTAATGTGCTAGCATCTACATTCATTACAGAGATTGGAGAGATGACTACCAAAGCAGCGACCGAGACGGTAGAAAAAGCACCTCCTCAAGCTAAGGGGGAGGCTCATGGGGATGAGCCCCATGAGATGGCAGAGATCCTCTAATAGTTAGAGAAAGAGGGGTTGCTCCACCCTGATAGGGGTAATTTTGATTATTTATTCGATGGTGTGCAGCTGGGTGAACCCCCTACACTCAAGCCTAAGGGCTTGCTAGGTAACTATCTTGGATTACCATCTGTCATTGCTCACTTGCTCTTGCATCTTTAGCTAATTGGTTATATGCTAATTACATCATTATGTTGTAGCATCAGATGTCCCTGCTAGTGGTCCCATGTCTATGTACTGCGTGGAGTCATGGATAGACATGCCTGATAAATTCACCTTCATGGAAGGTATCATTGAGGACATGGTGGACCGTTTACAACAAGCATATCCCAAAATTGGTATGTTTACTATGTTTCTTTGCTTAGTGTTGCTTTACCAATTGAATGCTTAATTTGTGGCTAAGATTAATCAATTGTTGCATGCCAACAAGTTCTAAGCTTCGATGGGATCTGAGTAGGGTGGCTAAGGTGGATGCCCTCCATGACCTCCCTCCTGAGGTGGATTAGGTGTCTCATTGCATGTAGAAGATAGTGAGAAAGTGCATGCTTTCCTATGTGAAGGCATTGTGGGTCTACAAGTGCTCGAATGAGCACCTGTGGAAACACATGCATGAGCTTTAGGAGAGAGTGACCAACCAGGATATGAAGATCAAAGACCTTCAATCCCGATATGACTTTTTAGCAGCTAGGTCATAAGAACATAGCACTTGATGAACCTCTGAGATAGAATATGCTCAATGTTTATTAACTCTTAAAGGCAAGCATGAGGTCACCCACGAGGTGATTGAGCAATGGCTGTAGATGGACTTGCTCATCCAGAAGAATCAAGATTGGAATAATTATAGCACTAAGGTGCACCGGTGGGGATAGACACAAAAGAACCAAAAACACCAATACAAGTGTGAGTGCGATGTGTACCTTCGATGGTACAAGGAGGAGTTTTTCAAATGATACCACCTCAAGATGTTTCTTGAGGTGATTAGTGGGAGTCAGGCCTACGAGTTATTTGCTCAGCACACAGTGTTAAGTGACTCTCCTGAGCAACAAATTGTCACACTTTCAAGAGAGGCTTCCTTTGCTACCTTTTCTATGGAGCCACCCGCATGGACCACCGTGAACAAAGGCAAGATCCTTATGGGGATTAACTTTGACTAGGATGACTAGATATAGCTTTTCGAGGCCAAGATCCTCCAATGCTTGGAGGATGGCCTTGAAATGTTACCTTTAGAAGACACTAATGTAATGCCTTCTTAGGTTAGTTTTTTATTTTTTTATGCTTTTTCATGTTTTGGAATAGCTTTTGTATTGCAAGTTTGTTTACTAACTACTCATTTTTTGTTGTGGTTGTGGCAACAGGTACTAGGAGATGTTGCAAGCCCCCATGGCATGATGGGGGAAGAGGAACCTTCACCCCCTTCTGATGTCACCAATTGAGCATGACTTGATGTAGCTGTGTTGCTAGGAATTTTTGCTATTTTTGCTATATTTTACTACTCATGATATGTACTACTATTGATATGATATATAATGCATGT
Source organism: Gnetum montanum (assembly GCA_015680685.1). Lineage (NCBI taxonomy): Eukaryota > Viridiplantae > Streptophyta > Gnetopsida > Gnetales > Gnetaceae > Gnetum > Gnetum montanum. Next base: position 74,254 of record MNCI01002316.1, read on the forward strand.
ATTTGCTACATGTGATGTGTAACATGTTAACATTTTTTCTTTTTGTGTTTTATGTTTAATTGTTATGCACTTGCTATGGTTATTGTGTGATAAGTTAATATGCTAAATATGCTAAGTTAAGTCTATGTGATGATGATATAACTAGGCCATTATGAGCCCCATGCTAGTTTAAGGCCATAGCAGGAGGGCCAATGCTAGTTTAAGGCCAATTTGGGCCATAGTGGAAGGATTAATGGTGATAGTTTAAGGTCATTTCAAGCCCAACTCTAGTTTAAGGCCATTCCAAGCTAGGCATTGCTAGTTTAGGCCCATGGCAAGTTGCAATTGCTAGTTTAAGGCCATGATGGACCACATAGTACTATTTCTCTTTTTGCAATTTTGGCTTTTCTGATTTTTATGCATTTTGATGTTTTTTATGTGTAAGCTAATAACTACTAAAGGGTAAACAAAACAAGTGAATGCATAAACTAAGCAGAATGCATAAACAAAGCAAATAAATGTGTAAACAAAGAGGAACAATGCATAATCTAAACAATAAGGCTAGATGTAAATGTGTAAAAAAATGCAATGTAAGCAAAAAGAAAAAAAAAGGTGAAATGCATGATTTGTAGAAGTGAAGGGCAAGCATACACATAGCACATTTTGAGCTAAGGGAGTACCTTAGTCACACAATTTCTTCCCTATCCTATGTAGATTAGGGGGCACGTAAGGCCTAGATTGTACAATGTGATAGTCTCCGTGACCTTCACTTGCGATGTTGAAGGACAACTCAGACCACAAAGCATCCTCTAGGAGGTCGTTGACTTCTTCCACTTATTTAGGTAGGTTTGACTCACACTTTTCATCCTTTTCTTTTATAGTGGATGTGTCATTAGGGAACTCCACCTCTAACCCTTGCTCCATGCCTATGTTGTTAATGGCCAAAGGGGTTGTGTTATCACCATGGATGATAACTTCATCACCTTTGTATGGAAGGTGGATTTCTTGGTGGATGGGAGAGTAGGTGGCCCATAATTGGGCCAACCAAGGCCTACCCAATATCAGGTTAAAGCCTGGCATCTCCTCTATGATGATGAATATAGTAGTTATGGGGAATTCTTCCCCTACCACAAAAGCTATCATCACAATACCCTTGACAATGATGCATGACTTACTAAAGGACTTTAGGCATGTGGTCTTTGTTGGTTTGATCTAGTTGGCAAGGCCTAGCTTGTCAATGATAGTGTAAGGGATAACATCTATTGCTACCCCATCATCAATGTGCACCCTCCTAATCTTGCATTGCCCAACATGTATTGTGATGAACATGGATGCTACTATGACCTAACCCTTCTCAAGGTTGACCTTAATTACCTCATCATGAAACACAAGGGGTGTTGATCTCAATTCCCACGGTGCAAGAGGTAACATCATAGCATGGATAAAATGCTCATCTGTTGGGATGTCCTCCATGATAGGAATGAAGGTCAACATCTGGACTAGTGCTTTGTGATGGTAGATGAGGTCATAATCAAGTCATACAAGTTCAACATCATGTTCTTTTGCTTCAACGCCTACTTAACCTAGGCTAGTGCATCTAGGAAGTCCTTACGAGTGTCTATCGTTTTGTTGGCCTTGACCTCCTACATGTAGCCTAGGAGACAGATCTCTCATAAAGGAGACTTTGGCTTAGTTTGTTTGGCCTATTAGGGGGCCTCAATGCTTGGTTATGTTTTGTTAGTTATGGCCTTTTCAGTCACTTCGGCTATGGGAACTACAGAAAGGGGGACTGACTTTGGTGGATCTAGCACCTTTTGCTCCTAATGCTATCTAATCATCCTCTCAACTAGATGCTCATTAGGCCTCCCAGGTTGCCAACTAGATGGTCTATTGGTGTTGCTAGTAAGATTGGTTCTTGGGTGAGAAGGAATCAACATGCTACCCACTACTAGACTTCGAGTAGGCAAGGGGTCAGCATGTTGTGGCATCCTAATGACAAAGGGTAGCTAAACTATTACTACCATGACATGTTGTGGAGTCCTAATCACAAAGGGTTTTGTGGGTGCCTGAGGTGGCACTCTGACGATGAAGGAGCACCTCGAACTCATGGAGGTTGGGGGACCCTTGCATTGCCAGAGGGCACATAGACTACAAATGGTTATTCTACCAGTTCTAGGTTATCATCAATGCTAATGACATTGATGATGTACCTTGCATCATCTACATTCAGAGGGTCCTTGTATACCCTCATAGATTAGTTTTAAGGCCTCACTAGGTTGGTATCATTAAGCACCAACTCACCTCTATCAATCATTCATTGTAGGTCATCTTGCAGGACCAAGCAAAAGTCAATGTTGTGCCTAGGAAACTAGTGATAGTGACAAAACCTATCCAACCTAAAGTGTTTTAGCACTGAGGGCTCATTCGAGGCTATGGACATAGGATTCCTTAGAAGCTTGTAGTATCTATTGTGCCTCTTGTAAGCATCCTTAGACATCTACTTGTATTGGATACGTCCAACCTTCAGTAGTTGGTCCAAAAGTTCTGAAGGTTTAAGGGGTAGCAAGGTATACTTTGAGTGGTCCTTGCACTCAAATTTGGGCCTTGGAGCCACTTGCATTGTTGACACCAATGATGTAGGTTGGTTGGTTGTTTTTCTAGAGTTAACAGTCTTATTTTTGGCTAAGGCCTTGGGTGGCCTTGCCATTGGCTTTGGATTAGTCATTTTGGCCTCATTGGCCATAGTTTCCATAATTGTAGTTTTTTTTCCCTTATCCTTTTCTTTTTTGGCATGTAAGTTCTTATAGGCCACATAGGTTGGATCCTTGCTAGCTTTCGTTGCATCCTATATACTTTTAGTTTGGGAAAAGGTCTGGCTTAGAGATTGCAAAGCCAAATAATATAGCTTTGACTTGATAAAGTCATTAACTACACCCTTGAAGATGGCCAAGAGGTGCATCTTAACTATTGGCTTGTGGATTTCATTCAGTGAGGTGCTATAGCATTGGATAAATTTTTGCATGGGCTCTAGATGGCCTTGCTTAATTTGCATGAGCTAGTCAAGGATGGTTTTAGGCTTCAAGTTATACTTGAAACACATTACAAACTAACTTAAAAAATCCTCCAAAGAGAAGATAGAAGCTCTAGGTAACACTCGATACTAGTCTAGTGCCTTACTAGTGAGTGACATGGCAAAAACACATATGATGGCAAGTCACCATGCCTGCAATAGTAGGTACTTAGACCTGATTATCACAAGGTATGCATTGAGATCCTTTTCACCATTGTACTTGGTGAAGTGGGATAGCAGGATCTCCATTGGAAGAGTCAGTGGTGGAACTGTAGGACTTATGGAATTTTTCTAGTAGAAGTCCACCATGTGCACTATTTTGGAAGAGGTAGCATTGGGTTACTTGACCTCTTCTATTAAGTTTTGGATCAATTTGAATGCTTGATCCAAGCCTTGGGATGTAGTGGCAAGCTACACTTGTTGTGCTACTTGTTGTGCTAGTTGTCTGGTCCAAAACCTGGTTGTAGGTTGTGAGACCATGCAAGGTGCTTGCTATGCTAGCTATGCTATGGGTAGAGTGATCAAAGTAGGGCACATATGCATGGGTTGAAATGCTATTGAAGGTGTCGATAAAACAAGCAAGACATAAGGTGCCTACATCATTTAGGGTTGGAAGACGTGGACCGTGTGAACAAAAGGCTAAGCAAGCATAATTGCTACTAGCAGGGATGACTAGGTGGGTTATGACACTACCACTAAGGGTAGGTTAATAGGTGAGAGTGCATTTTGACATGTAGGCTACATTTGGTACATTTCTATGACAGGCGTTAACCTAGAAGGCGACACCGAGGCTATAACTATCTCAAGGAAGAGAGGTGGATGGGATTGTGAAAGGACTAGACCAATGGTTATCCACTAGAAGGAGGTGTGGAATGAGTCCTCATGCTTGGAACAAGCTTTGAACTCATCCTCCTTCCCATGTAGGGGCTCCTTGTAGTTTTTTCCTACTTCATGCTTATTTGTTCAGATGAGCTGGGCTAGGATCCACCAATAGGATTTGGTAAGCAGGATGACGTCAATGAAGAAGGGGATGTACTCCTATCCATTTTAGTGGACGAGCTCATAACCTTGCTGCACTTCCATATCGAAGCAGTCTACGAACAGGCCTGCTTGAAGCGTTGCACATATGAAGTTGTACTATTCATCATTCAGTGTGGTATACTCGGGACTATGGCCACGCAGCTTGAGGGATTACCTTGGCTCTACCATGGAAAGACTAGCAAGGTGGCCAATCCTATTTTATTTTTGTGTGGTTAGGATAGCAAGTGTGCTTAGAACAGATGCCAAAGATTGTTCAGAATTCATGGTGCTAATTGAAAGTTGCAGAAAAAATGCCTAAGTTTGAAATTGTCGAAAAATAGCTAAGTCTAGAAATTGCAAGAAAATGGCTAAGTCTTGAAGATTGCAAAAATGGCTAAGTCTAGAGACTACGCTCTCCACACTAAGATCTAACTATGCTCTCTACGCTAAGAGCTAACTATGCTCTCTACTGAGAGCCCAGAATTTAGCTAAGTATAGGAATGGATGCTTTGGAGTTTCTACACAGGGTTCCAGGGAAATCGACAATGGGGTCCAATCTACACTAACTAGTTCGTAGACAATGCCTATGTTGGCCTAACACCCAACTACTACTGAATGTGGCAAGTCCATAGAGGTGTTGGATCTATGCTAGCCCAAAGCTAGCGACAGTCACATAGAGAGCACACAAGATAACTACTAATGGAGTTTGAAAGAGGAAAATGAATTAGCCCTCCTTCTAGCACCAAAAAAACTATAGCGATCAAAAACATCGGTGTTTGAAACACCAAGGGGTTTGTGGGCACACAATTCTAACCCCACATCTACATGAGGACCTACTAGAGGTGAAGATGAAGTGCCTAGAATGGTCTTGTCATAAAATGCAATACCAAATGATTCTTAAGTGTTGAGCGGTGTTCACAGTGTCAACAATGTCAATGGGGGTTAGCATAGTCAAGGTTTTCAATGCAAAACAAGGGTTTCAATGTGTGGTTATGCATAAAAAATGGAAAATGTAAATAAAATGTCAAAATTCAAGTAAAATTCTAAAAATGCATATAAAGAGAGCAAGAGAGTATGTGTGACACCACCTCAAATGGGGTTGAGCATAGTTAACTTCAGAAGAGGTAAGAAAATACGTCATGTATAGCAAGTATAGTGGATAGCATAGTCATAGTCTCAGGGTATCTGATTGTGAAGATGGAGATTCTACCATGGTGTCTGTGCTTGCCAAGTTGGCCACTACAGTGTGTAGTGGACTGCAATGGTCTACGGTGTCCTACAATGATCTATAGTGATGCATGAATGCCTTGCCTTGTCAAAAATGCCAAAAGTGCTTCAAAATGCTAAATGCCAAGAGTGCCAACCTTCAAATTTTTCAAATTGCTTCAATTTTTGCTAACCGCTAAAACATTAATGGCTAGGGTATTTATAGGCCTAGGATTAGCTTGAAATGCGAATCGACTACCACATGACAATGGAATGGTTGGGACTACACTGCACCCAACTATGCTATCTACTAAGGCTAACGATGTTGTGCTCTACTCTACTTTAATGGACTTTGTGAGACTATTAAACTATAACTATGATTCCAACTACATGTTCATGTGCTAAAAATATTGTAATGTACCTAAAAAATGCAACTTTGAAGACTATGCTCTAGGACTATGTTATCCACTATTTCGAGTGGGGTCAAGCATAGTTACAATTTGAGGCCAAAAAGGGGTACAACAAAGATGCATTTTTGCTAACTACACTTTCTAGAGGTGTGTTGGAGCTAAGCTAAATGCCGGTCCTACATTGTGGAGGCCGTTGGAGACTATTCTAGCTGACTACGCTTGACTTTGCTCTAGACTGGAGGAAAGTGTAGTCACAACACTCAAAAAAATTTTGTAGAAAGTGGTTGTGTGCTAACTACGCTCTCCATGGGAGGTTGACTATGCTCCCAACTGGGGTCAAGCATAGTCTCAAAATTTAGAAAAACTTGCAAAAACTAGCTCCCAGTTGACTACACTTGACTACGCTCCAAGGTAGTGGAGAAAGTAGTCTCAACACTTAGAAAATTTCTGCAAAAAATTGGGTCTTCCATGCTAACTATGCTTGACTACACTCTAAGGTAGTGGAGAGTGTAGTCTCAACACTTAGAAAAATCTTCAATGACTAGCTTGACACTTAAAAAATTTTGTAAAACTAGCATTTTCTATTGACTATGCTCTCTACTAGGTTGACTACGCTCTAGGGCAGTGGAGAGCATAGTCCCAACACTTAGAAAAATTTACAACTTCTTGCTTCATGATGACACTTAGGAAAAATTGTAAAAAATTAGTTTTTGGAGCTGACTACACTCTCCACTAAGTTGACTATGCTCTAGGGTAGTGGAGAGCATAGTCCTAGCACTTAGAAAAAATTTGCGTCATGTTGACACTTAGATAAATTTGTAATCAAGAAGCTGTAGCCCAAATTTGGTGGTGTTTTAGCAACCAATATCTATGCATGGATCTTCTAGTCACACTTCTTTTCAACATTACTACTACCCTCTAGAGTATCATAGAACTCATTCTCCATCCACTAGAGGGGAAACCCCATATTCTTATCACCCTTCTCATCCTTTAGCACATGCTCCTCCACCCTTCATCTAATTACCTCCTACTTCATCTATGCAGGATGAAATTCCACCACAGCCATAACAACATAATACTACTAAGGCTATTAACTTCTAATTATCTTTTTAGTTGAATGGTTTGAAACCAAGATTCCAAAAATGATCATTCTTCCAATCCAATAATCATCCAAATTCCTCACAAACTAATGTAGCTAGCCACCCTATCTTTCCATCATCCTTTACATCAAATCCTTTCTAGAGCCCTTCAAACCAAATTCCTTCTAAGATTCACACTGTCATGTTAATCCACATTGTATCTAATTGGATCAAGGCTGGCAGCCTTCCTAGGAAAAGATCTAACCTTGGAAGTTCTCTTATTTACATGTAGATCACTAAACATGAGTCATGAAAGGCTCTTCTTGATTCAAGTTCCAATGTCAATCTAATTTCTCATGACATGTACAAAGCATGGAACCTGCTACCTCTCAAGAAGAGCAATATCTATCTAGAATTGGTAAACCAGTCAATTACAGTTCCTTTGGAACTTGAGGAGAATATTTTGACCATTGTTTATGGATGGTCCTATCTTGTTGATTTTCTAGTGATCAAGGTTGACCACTACAAGGGAGACTTCCCAATTATTATGGTAAAGGCATGATTGAGCACTACTGATGCATAAATTAAAATCATAGATCTCTCCTTGAAAATTTCCAAGGAAAATGAATTTGAAAAGATTGAGAAGAAGAGAGTTCCATGCATTGTGTATAGTGATACTAGGTGCAACTGTGTGCAAAAACTCTAGTTTATCAAGAGCACATCCATCAAAACATGTAGTTCATGTGTAGATGAATCTAAAGTTCAAAGTGCTTGTATGCAATAGCCACAAAATAGAAGGGCACCCAGTGGTTGACAGCTAATCTTGGAAGTAGCACACTTTGCATGAAACCTATTGAGAGTCTGACATGTGCCTATATTAAAATCATGGATAAACTAGAGCAAGTCCATCGCCAACTCTTTGATAATGAAAATGATGATACCTTTTGGGAAGAGTTGGAAATCCTTAAAAATTTTAAACAAGAGCCCTTAGAATTGAAAATTCTACCTATCAGCATGGAGTATGCATTTTTAACAAATGGCAAGCCAATAATAATCAATGTCAATCTTGCTCCTAAACAAAAAACATATGCTATTAAAGGTGATCAATAGATAGCCAATAGCCTTTACTTGGTCATATCCTAAACTCACAAGGATCGATCCTAGGATGTGCTAACATTGTATCAACGTTGATTTGGCCATGAAGCCAAAGATGCAGCCACAGTGGTGGTTAAACCCTAAATTGAAGTAGATTGTCAAAGAGCAAATCAAAAAACTCCTCAAGATAGGGTTTATCTATCCCACTGCAAATAATGAGTGGATTAGTCCACTCATGATTATGCCAAAGAAAGATGGCAAGTGGTGTGTCTGCATCAACTTTCAACTATTGAATATGGCAACATTTAAAGATTACTTTCCATTGCCATTTGTAGATCAAGTATTAGACACTATATTTGGTCATTGCTATTATAGTTTTCTATATGGTTATAGTGACTATAATCAAATCCATTTATGGCACTACATTTGAGCAAGCCTTGGACCACCTTGAGCAAGTGCTTAAAAGGTGTGTGGAGACAAATCTTCAACTCAATTGGTAGAAGAGCCATTTGATGGTCCATGAGGGCATTGTACTAGGGCATAGAATTTATTAGGTACGGATTAAGGTGGATCCTAAAAAGATAAGGGTCATCCAAGGAATAACACATTAATCAGGAACCATTAAATATGTTTAGTTATTCCTTAGACACACTAGCTACTACTGGCAATTCATGGAGAATTTCTCTAAGATTGTAAAACTATTGGTCGAGCTAGCAAAGAAAGATGCTCCATTCATCTAAAACAAGGAATGCAAAAAAGCATTTCAAAGCCTCAAGAAAAATCTCATAGAAACTCCAATTCTATGAGCACATGACTAGTCTAGACCATTTCATATCATGATAGATGCATCTAATTATGCCTTGGAACCTGTGCTTCTGTAGTTGGATGATCAAAAACATCCATATTATATCCATTGCACAAGCCAAAGCATTGTGGGTGCACAACTCAATTACACCACCATAGAGAAAGAACTAATGACAATGATGTATGCTTTGGAAAATTTTAGACACTATGTGCTTGGATATAAAGTGTTTTTGCATACTAATCATAGTTCCATCTACTTCCTAATGAACAAGCCAATGGTGAGCCCCCATTTCATATGATGGTTGGTGATTTGCATGAATTCGATCTTACAATCATAGATCGAAAGGAAACTAAGAATATGGTCATTGACCATCTCTCTCAGTTACAATGGGATGACAAAGAGGAGGAGAGCTCACTCTTTGATCAATTCCTAGATGAACTCCTCTTTGCTGGTGTAATTAATGAATAGATGCCCATAGAACCAAAATGGTATGATGGCATCCTCACTTATCTTTTCACTCAAGATATGCCATAAGATTTGGACTATAGGAAGAAATAGCAGTTTCTTCATCAAGCCAAACACTTCATGGAAATCAATGGACACCTTCACAAGGCGTGTAATGATGGCCTAGTTTGTTGGTGTGTACCTGATGCTAATCAACTACATGTTCTCCAAGACACTCATGAGGGTCCTTATGGGAGCCACTATGCTAGAAGACACATGGCCATTAAGATCATAATGGTAGGGTATTGTTGGGCAACCATCTTCAAGGATGCCCACCAATTTGTCTGTTCTTGTGAATGTTGTCAACAAGATGGTGGGATGATTGCATGAATGGAGAGACCTCAATAGTGGATACAACCACTATATCCCTTTAACATATGTAGCATCTATTTCATGGGTTCCATTACATCCATGTTAAATGGAAAGGCATATATAATCATTGTTGTTGATTACTGCACAAAATGGGTACAAGCAGCAACCATCATCAACTATACATCATTCATGCTACATGATTTGTACAACAAAATGTTGTAAATAGGTTTGGGGTGCCACATGCATTGATTTCTAACAACAAAACCCATTTTAAAGGTGCTAGTTTTTGCAAGGTTATGAAACACTTGGGGGTTAAACATAAATTAACAACACCCTACCACCTCCAAGCCAATGGTCAAGCAGAAGTTACCAATAAGGAGGTCACAAATATCTTAATGAAAACTATTAGCAAATATAGGAGAGATTGGAGCACAAAATTAAATGATGTCCTCTAGCCATACTACTCAATATGAAAACTTCCTATAGGCTACTCTCATTATGATTTTGTGTATGGAAAACTTCTAATGCTGCCAATTCAATCCAAGCTCTGTACACTCTCAATAGCCTATGACCTAGACCTTAACCTAAGTCTAGCATAAAAAGAAAGACTGATCAACCTAAATGTGTTAGATGAAAATTGATTAGTGATCCTTTCCTTGAATAAAGCTTATAAGGCATTCAACAAACAATGAAATAGCCTAAGAATCAGAAGGATCAAACCTCAACCTAGAGATAAGGTCCTCTACTAGAACCCCACACATGTTCCTTAAATAACCAAATTCCAAACATTATGGAAGGGGCCTTATATAATCGATGAAAACTTTCTTTCTAGGGCCATAATCATATACAAACTTTAAAGCTTAAACAAGAAGCAATTAATCAACATCCAACAAGTAAAGCCTTTCCACAAGCCCAAGCAAGCTAGTACAACAAATACCTCAATGGATGGGCAACCATGCTCAATCTTTTGAATCTTCTCCTTCCAACTCATTCATGGGGAATATGGCCATCCATGCTAATCATATATGTGGCTCCTTAGTTTTTCTAATTTTCATTTTATACATTTTTTTTTGAAAATTTTTTATTTTACACCTTTTTGATTTTTAAAAAATTTTCCTATTTTACACCATCTTTTATTTTACATCATGATTAATACATTTAAATTTTTCTTGAATATTTTACACTTTCTTATATATTTAACTTTATTTTAATGTGATTTTCTAATTTCTACTAATAAACTTGCTTTGTGCCAACAGGACATAGTGGTACTGTAGTTGTTGCTAATGGTGGTTTGTGCTTAACATTTTTGTTTGCTAATATCTACTTTCTATTTTTGAATTTTTGTATTAATGACTAAGGAATGGTTTCTTTTTCATAGAATAGGTAATAAGTTGATGACATCCACCCATTAACAAAAATCTATGATTTTCCTCATTTTGAGAATATGAAATCCCTTTCATGAAATAAACCTTTAATAAATTTATGACCTTGATGGTTTCTAGAATTAGGAAGGATTCAAAGGTTTACACAGGGTGTGCCTTCAAGTGGACTCAATACTCTTTGTAGTCTTCTACTTGGGTTCATGAGTGTTTTCATGGATTTCTTACCATTCCATGTTGACCATAGATAGAAAGTTAAATAAGTCTTTGCATGATATGGTTCCCATCTGGAAAAAAAAAGGAGAGAAGAAAAAATAATAATAAAAAAAAATTTTGAAACTTGAAAGCACACCCCTTAGACAAATAAAAAAGCTACAAGCACTAGTTATGGAACTAAAAAGACATGTTACCCATGTTTGAAGGTCCCCTCTAACTAAGGCCCTCTCTCACTTCCTGCTTCTCTTTTCTTCTCCTTAAGAAATGGTGGTTATTCTATGGGAGCACTCTTGTATCTTTCATGCACATATCTTCTACATCTGATCATGTGATCCTTTAAGTATTTTCTTCAATTCACATATTTCCCATTAAATTTTTGAATTTTTGAGACCCTCTTTAATGATTTCATCATATTCTTGGCTTCTATGGAACTCCATAGATCCCAAATTCATTCAAAAATTCCTTGTATTATTTGAAATATTTAAATTTAAAAATTTCATTTATGGACCCCATAAACAAGGCCCCATTAATGGAGCCCATGTGTATACGCGACACCATCAACGTAATGCAAAAATCCTATTTATATGCACAACCCCCTTGAAATTTTCACATGTTCTCTCAAATGCCCAAGGAGTTTTTGTAGTTTTCAGAGCCCAAAAATTTCAAGTGCCCATAACTTCCTAACCATTTATCTGAATCATTTTGTTCTTTGGCCCTATAGCTCTTGGATGTAAGCTCTTAGTTATGGGGGCCATAAATGTGTTGTTTTTGATAGAAAATTTTTTGAAATTTTTCTAACTCCCACAAAGGTTTAATTAAGGAATCAACATTAAAACACCAAATTACAAGAGTTAAACCCTTCCAATGAGCTCTAGTGACACTTACAATAAAAAATTAATTAATAAAATAATTAATCTACCATGGTCCAACCATAGCCAATTGTAACTAATTAACAAGATAAGGTATCCAAATACTTTAAGTTACACATTATATCTACTAATCCATAGATGTGTTGTGATCACAGATGGTACCAAAAGGCAAACACACATAGGAAGGAGAGCCATCTCAACCAAGGAAAAAAGGGATAAGAATGGAAAGGGGCCAAGAATAGGCCCAAGAAGAACTAATTGCAACCCATGCTACGAGACCTCTTAGGGAGGATGCCAAAGTGGATTGTGTTCATCAAATTCTAGAACAGGTGATAGCAATAAAACATTCCCATTGGGATGAGGAACAAGCTCAACAAGAAAACCTTGAGGTGACCTTGACGAAAGCTTTCCTAAACCAAATTAGATCAAGAAATGTCTAGAAAACAATGCCCCAAGAGTTGAACTTTGGCTCTTTCTTGGAGCAAGCACCTAAAGAGGTATAAGACCAATTGAAGACCTCTTCTATGTGTCCAATTATCACTTCTAGCAAGGAGCGGTACATGGGAGAGATGTTTCTATTTTTGAGCAATAGGCAAGTTGGTTCAATGGTCAACATCAAGGACATTTTAATGTCCTACTCGATGCAAGCCATTGCAGAGGCACTTGGGTTACCTGAAACTGGGGCAAATCTCACCAAGATTCTAATGCAGATGAATCCCAGCATTAAAAAGGAATGGGTTTAATGGTGCTATGATGTTGATCTTAAGGATTACAACGTGCTTACAGTAAGAGAAATAATCCATTATAAGATTGTGGCCTTTCACCTAAATCCCACTATGAGGCCCAACAAGATCATTATCTTTTCTACCTGTGCGTGTGTTGCTATGAGTAGAAGATTCTCGATCAACCTTCCATAACTAATCTATCTAAAGATAGAAAGGTAGTTCAAGGAGAATGAACATGGAAAGAATGCACTCCCCTTCCCATGCCTCATTAGAAAACTATATCAAAGGGGAGGAATAGCACACTATACTAATGATGTATTCTGACATGCTCTAATGGCTAATTGGGCAAAGATGATGAAAGATAAAACTCTTGTAACAATAATCCAAGAAGAGGAGTAACAGCCACCACCTCCACCTACCACTCATAGAATAATGATGGACATCACCACAACATCCCAATAGTTGTACAAGTTTTGAGAATGGCTCTTGAGTGAGCAAGAGTAATAGGCAAGCATGAGTGGTGAAGATCCATTTGTGTACTAGCCCATGATCAGTCACTTGAATGAGGTGGGCTAAATAGTTAACCTAATTGGGTGGAGAAAATGGATCCACCATTTTCTCCACCCAATGAATGTAGTTGTTCGTGAGGTTGAATCCTAGTGCCAGAGAGGTAATGGTATCTCTCCTAGAATAGTAGCAACTCCTAGAGACTTTTGAAAATGTTGTAATTTTTTTGGTGCACTTGGAAGAGGGCGAGAAGGTAATAGTATTGGTGATGTAGCACCAAGGATAAGAAATAGCAATAGATATGGTTGCTTACAGAATCGCCAAGACACTCAATGCACCTATGACATCTGTACTTGACGTCATTGCACTTAAAGATGTGCAAACATCCATAGGGACCATAAGTGGTAGACTAAGCATAGCACAGCATGAACAACTACTGGATCAACCGGTGGGAACTGGGTAATTATTTCTAGATGTCTTTAACCTTCTAGATAGTATAATTACAACCTAGTCAAAGTTGCTAGAGGCAAGCGGCAAGAATATTATTTTGGAAGGGTAACTCAAAATAGCCAAGGAGTTAACTAAACACGTGGCTAAGGAAGTTGCTAAATTGAAAGCCCAAATTGCTAACCCTACATTTCTCAACTCAACAATGATAAGAGATAAAGCTCTTGAATAGCTTCACACCAAGTTGAAAAGGTTTGAGGGTGTGATGGAGATGGTGGTGTTCTACCAATCCTTGGTAGAGGCAACCCAACATAAATTTCAGAAGGCCTTGGATCTAACCTACTAGGAAAATGTTTAGCTAACCACAAAAATTCATTACCTGTGAAATTTTGATGTGCATAAACAATAATTGACTAATTTTATTCATCAATAATAGAAGCAACTAGCCAAAGAAAATATAAAGTTAAGGAGATTGATAGCCAAGAACAAAAACCCCTCCATGGAGGAGATCCATGTCGTTTGTCAAAAGACTGCAATAGAAGTAGCTATCTAAAAATCAAAGGCTCTCAAATTTGAGAGATTCAAAAATCACTACAGAGACCAGATTAACCTATAGAAGAAAATAAATGAGAAACATATTCAAGTAGCAAAGGAAAAGATGAACAAGACCCTTTAGCAACTCCAACAAGGATGCAAATTATGGCAGCCCATCATTGATGGGATTGATTAATACAATAAAGCAGAAAGTCACTAAAGGATTTGTAGATAGAGAAGATGACCAACTCTATGAAGCTTACCAACCTTCAATATGCAAATCTAGCTATGTTGATTCTTGGACAGCCATGGTAAAAATTAGAAAGTAAGTGACCAGCTCATATTTGTTATATGAGGCTAAGTTCAAGGACCAAAAGGAAACCAAGTAAAAGCTTGTGATGGCAAACATTGAACTCAAGGTTTTCAAGGGCAAATATACTGATTAGAGATCCATTGCCAAGAGCATGGCCAAAAGAATGACTAACTATCAAGAGTTACAAAAAGCAATCAGGGCATTCGATGTCAAATGTAAATGATTCATTACTTGGTTTGTCAATGTCAAGGAGCTATTTTCATTAGTGCCTTATCCATGGAATATCCCCATTCCAACCCACATTGGCAATGCTATGTGGATTATGAATGATCTCTGAAGCAAGAAGGAGATACTGAAGGCATTATTAGATGCCTTTCGCCTTCCACCGGAGGTAGCAGCCAAACCTCCTTAGCTACTACACATGCTTGAAGCTAGCGAAGGTCCTTCAAAACCTTAGGAAACGCCACCACCTGGGACTATTTGATCTTCTCAACCATCTTCATGTCATCAAAGGATGTGCTATTTAGTTTGAGTAGTCATATCATGGTGTTCAATTTTGTGTCTTGAACATCACAAATTTTGTAATAAAGTTGATCTATACACCTAGGCACTTAGTTTTGTTGTGTCAAGTGTTAGTCAATAATTCCATACCTTTTTAAATTTGTAATGAAACTCAAGGATAATTTTTCATTTAATCATGAGGGTATGATGAAGCATCAAAGTGTTACATCAATGGACCCTTGTCAACATGATGTTGCCCCATTGACAAGGCCACATCAACGTAGCATTTGCTACATTTATGAGGCCTTGTAACATAGCTCCATAATAAAGTCTATAAATAAACACTCAATCATCGTGTTTATGGGGATGTCTTATCATAGGCTTAGTGAAGTTCTTATAGTTTGTTCATTTGAGAGTTAGAATATTTTCTAAGTGCCTGTAGCAGGAGTTAAAAAGTGTACAGATCTTTATTCGAGCACTAATGTACTTCAGCATAGCAGTGTGAATGATAATAAAGACAAGCCTTTTGATAAACCTTGCAGCACTTGGAAATAGATTAATTATTTACTTAATGATGAGACGTCATTTGGGGCAACCGTGATATCGTAGCCCACCGCCAGTCCTATAAATAAGAGGTAGCTCTCCCTTGTTTCTTAGTGTTAGATTTAGATTGTAGCTAGACTTTGGCAGTTTTATCCGTCCAGAGTTAGAATATTTTCCAATGTATGCCCGCAGTGTGGTGAATGTAATTGTACGGCATCCTTTATTCGAGTGTGACGTACTTGGACACGCACATGACCAGAAATAAAGATCAAGATTACTTCATCATTGCAGCATTCACTTAGTTTAATTATTTAATTAACTGTTATTTACTACTTTCCTAGTTAATACTCTCTCACCCTTATCTCCTAGTAACGCGAAATGAGTATGACTTGATTACGAGCATTTAAGTGTGACTACTTGGTAACCCAGTAGCGTACCTAGGATCTGCGCTTGGTAATCCTAGTAGTAGTCATGCACGAAGTCCAAGATGTATACGAATAATCAAGGAACATATGCTCATCGCACTTAGGCTAGTTTACATTCTCTTACCCTTTCCCTCTTAGCTTAGTTAAAATTATTTTCCATTGCCTTCAGGAGTAGCATTAGATTAGGACCACATCATACACCTCACTCTGGACTAAACCATATGTGACAAATATAATACTAGTCCAAGTGGGAAGACAGCGAACTGCAACCTAAGGCAAACTGTCTAGGTGCCATAACTAGTCCGTCTGCAGAGTTCGACCGGATCACGTGTGAAAATGCTCGTATTTGTATGGTTGAGTGAAGGGGTACCTTGCCACTCATCATTGGTGTCATTGCTAGGGACAGTGCTAGTTATATAGATCAATTATATCATACAAGGTCACTATAAGGAAATTAACGATATATCTTTAAGAAAATAATAATTATAAAAAAGTCACACATAATTTCACACACAACTTTACAACCATGCATAAACTACAAGACTATAATAATGCCACACTTAGTGAGGAAGTTCATTGGAGAACCAACAAACTATATGCCGATGAAGATTGGAGTATACAACCTGAAGTGGGGGTTTCTTATAAACATGAATGAAAGCAACATCATCCCAAAACATGAAAGCATAACTTACCCGATGATGATGAACCCCTATTGGCCACTACAAGCTTAACACAAATACAAGAGGCCGTTCGAATCTTACATACGCATCGTAAAGAGAGCCATCTACCCAGGCTCGATTTAAACAACTTCCCTACTTTTTCAAGAGGCTATGACTTAGACCCGTATCAACATTTACAAGCCTTCTACGATGCCTGCATATGGAATAACATTGATAACAGGTGGCAAAATCTTAAGCTCTTCCCCATGACACTCGTTGACAAAGAAAAAGTATGGTATAGATCATTAAAACCAAATTCAATACGACATTGGTCAACAATGGTAGAAGTCTTTAACGAAAAATATCAAACCTACGCAAGAGTGTCAACCTTGAGGAAACAAATCCAAGGATGGAAACAAGAAAAACATGAACCCTTGGACATGGCCTTAGAAAGATATTATGCATTGTTAAACAATTTTCCAAACCATGGGTTTTCCGAGGAAAGGCTAATGTACCATGTCATTGATGGACTACGTAATGAAACACAAGAGACCATAGGGATGTATGCCCAAGGCCAACTATATGAACTATGAACCCATCAAGTTCAAGAGCTTATTAAGCAAGTAGCAAAAGAAGAAGGAGAAGTGGCTAGATGGGAGAGTGTTGAAAAACATCAACGGGACCAAAATCTCAACTTAACAAAGGTCCATGATCATAAAAAGGAGAAATCAACCAATCACAAGGAGAGAGAACCATCTTTGCCAATACAACAATCACTAGAATAATTCAAGGCAAAGATCAATAAGATGTTGGAATGGACATATCAAAAGTGTGGAGAATTTATCAACATTATTGGAGATAGAGTTTTGACAACCCAAGAAGCCGAACAAAACATTAGACAATTGGAAAGAAGGGATAAGGAAAATAAGGGCTCAACTGCTAATCATATGTATGTATGCAACATATGCTTGTACGATCACCCCAAGGGCTAATGCCCAATATTTTTACATTTACATGAGCATTAGGTAAATACATTACATCCAGAGTTCGTACAGAGATACTGTGTTTGATCACAGTGGCAACAATCCCAGTCGTAGGGGAGACCACCACAAAATTAGAGGCACCCTTCGTATCATCCGAACCCAAATGCTTACCTTGTTCAACATCCTGTTTCTCCAACTGGGCCAACGTACTCTATCTCACCACAGTACTATTCTTCACAATATTATTAGCCCATACCTTCAACACAATGACCACCTTGTGCACCTTATACTCCTCCTAACTTTCAACATTCTCATCCTTTCTCTCCTTCCACAGTGCCACCAACTATTCATAAGGTACCTGCACCACAACAACAACCCACGAACATCACTTGTGCAACAACAGTGAGAAACCTCAGCAACATCAAAAGCACCCCCTTCTTTAAACACAACCATAAGAAGGGACAACACAATTTCGAGGCCACTACATCCTCCAACTTAGCACAAGTCCCACACTATGGTGCACCCTTACCTTCGAACCCAAT
>MNCI01002316.1:97447-160467 GCA_015680685.1 Gnetum montanum
GACTTGATTACGAGCATTTAAGTGTGACTACTTGGTAACCCAGTAGCGTACCTAGGATCTGCGCTTGGTAATCCTAGTAGTAGTCATGCACAAAGTCCAAGATGTATATGAATAATCAAGGAACATATGCTCATCGCACTTAGGCTAGTTTACATTCTCTTACCCTTTCCCTCTTAGCTTAGTTAAAATTATTTTCCATTGCCTTCAGGAGTAGCATTAGATTAGGACCACATCATACACCTCACTCTGGACTAAACCATATGTGACAAATATAATACTAGTCCAAGTGGGAAGATAGCGAACTGCAACCTAAGGCTAACTATCTAGGTGCCATAACTAGTCCGTCTGCGGAGTTCGACCAGATCACGCGTGAAAATGCTCGTATTCGTATAGTTGAGTGTAGGGGTACCTCGCCACTCATCACTTATGCATTTAATGTTTTGTGTGATTTCCTTTAATGCTTTAAGTACATTAAGTAGCAATTAACTAAGCACATAAGTATGACCACTTTGAGCATACACTTGATGCTTGGTAATCCTAGTAATGCTTAACATTTGATAACCTAGTAGCACTAAACGTGTTCAGAATATGTACAGAAAGTGGAAACATATGCTTATGTTAGGATTAGCTAGGTTCAGTTAATTATATTAAATTAGCAATTAAATTACTTCATTCCTTCCATCCTTTGTTTTAAGCACCCAAAACATAAAACATAAAAATAATAAAAATCATATGCCTCAATTACACTTAACCACACCTTTGCATATCCCAAGTGTAATTGCGAAGACAACGAATGATTGTTAGAGCAACTTCACTTCCTAAAGACTAGTGTACCAAAAGACATAGAATCCATGAAATTCGATCAAATTGTGCATGAACGCTTAGTGATTTATATGGTTGAGCGTAGAGATACTCACCCACTTATCACTAGTGGTAAGGGTTGGGGTGGAAGGGATGGTGGACCCAGAAAAATATTAATAATGAACAAAGAAAATTCAAAGTAAACATCATTTAAAAATGGAAAGAAAAAACCTTTTCAATTTTAAGAATTGTTTATCGAGATGTACAACCTTATAATTGATACATTGAAAAAATGAGTGAAGAAAATTAGTTGTTAGTAGGAAGGAAGATCCTAGTACAAACAAAATTACATTATTTTTCAACATTTATACTTGAACTTAAAATAATAAAATGATTCAAGATAGAGGGTTGTGGCTCAATACCAATACTTATATCAAAGCAACAAAGTAGTATTACTTGTGAAAGATCTTCATCTCATCACTTGTTATTGATCTTAACAATGAGTTATTGGCCTAGTGCTAAGACTCTTAAATTGGAAGCTATGGGAAAGACCTGTGTGTTCCAATTACACTTAGCATCAGTAATCTCTGCAAGGAAGTTTTCCCTTTTTATTATGTGGATTCACCATTGGAATTCTCTCTATCCTTAATTGAGAGCTCTTTGCCTCATCTAATTCTATGTCAATCTATTTTGTAACAAGCCCGTCTGTGCGAACATTTGGTTGTGCCCCAACTTGGGTTTCCTCCTCTAATACTCATTTATTTCTAAGGTGTTTCCCAAGTCTCATTCACGATGCTCTCAATTTTCCCTTTCCTTTAACCCTATGACTTATTCAAGTTGTTGTAATTGATGCACCTTTAATTTCAAGTTGTTGTGAGGCTATGGATTTAGCCAAGATCATGACAATGAGTAGTTGAGTCTAGTGGTGTGCAGTGAGGCATAGTTAAGACCTATTCTTCCAATAATACATGTGCCTTAGCCATTAAAGATGCTTCATGAATTCAGTATTATATAACCCTAAACAAGTCACTCATGGTTAGGGTCCAAAATTGCTCCATGAATAGAGTATTATATAAGCATATGTGCATAATAAAATAGTAATAAAATAAAAAGATGCATGACTAAATGTGCATAATAAAGCATAAATGTGCATAAAAAATAAATATGCATAGCCAAATACTTGTAAAAGTATGATAATTGGCAAAGAAAAAAAAACCTTCTTGGGGCAATTGGATTTCAACATTTAATCATAAAATATAAAGTAAACCTATNTAATTGGATTTCAACATTTAATCGTAAAATATAAAGTAAACCTATGATTGAGCTCTAGTAATAGTAGATTAAAGGATACAAAACTTTAACAAAACATCCTAGCAAGTGGATTACACTCACTTATGTAGGAAACTAGTAACAATAACAACAATAATGATAGTGATATAATCATATGATTCAATCAAGGATATTAAAGCTAATTCATTGAAATGAATTTGACAGTATTAAAAAATTAATCATATACACTAAATTAAATAACTAAACCTTACAATTTCTTGAGTTGTGACACATGGGCTTGATTCTAGTGGGCAATGTTGAGTTATAACTTTTATTTAGACTATATATCTTAGGGTGTACCTATGTTTCAATTATTTCAAGTTCCAACACTTGTTATTGATTTTACATCAAAAATATTTACCATTAGCTATAACCTTTTTGTCAACACTAGTTATAATTTTTGAGTTAATAGTATTTTGTCAAATAAGAAAAATTTGCCTTACAAGCTATCTATTAGGGTTGCTTAAAACTTTTTCTAGTTATTATAAAAATATATATAGTAGCTTCTATCTTCTTTGAATTCTTTATTACCATTTGATCATTATTATCATTGACATTAACTTTATTTTTCATATCTTCAAATTCATATTATTTTTTCTATTTTTAACTTTAACATATTTTTTCTTTTCTTCAAAATATTTTCTCTTAAGAAAAAATGGACAAGCATCACACTAGACGTGTTGGCCTCTTGGCCAAAACAAGCATTAATTTTGGCCAAGAGGCCAACATGTCTAGCACGATGGGGGGAAGAGGGAGTGAAATTGGTTGTCCTCCACATCACGCACCACATGCAGGGGAGCCAAAGAGTCATTGCAAGGGAGCCAAAGAGTCATTGTAGGGGAGCTGAATCTGAAAAGTTAATCAAAAATAGGAACAAAATGGAGAAAGTAGAATGTGAAGCTTGGAGAGGCACAGTAGGATTTTCATGCTAAAATTCCTAGTGAAGGGAGAGCACCACTTCACGTAGGTGCTCTACGCAGAGCTCACGAGGGTGCTATAGATGATGGAGGAGAATTCAAATGCATGAGCTCTAGTAACGACGAACAATGACTATTTCTACTCAAATGGCCTCGATCTCAACTGGATGTGGTAGTAGCCGCATTTGTGTTTCTCGATGTTGCTCAAGGAGTTCAAAAACGTAACCCTAGTTCTTATGCACCTAAGCATGCCAATGATGGCCATCATGTGCAACCACACCATGGCAAGCAGAATGTTGTTTGCCATGGTGCACAATTATCGCATCATGCACCATGACCATAGATTTCTGTATAGTAGCAATGTCGACAATAACATTGTCATTCCACGTAGCTGTCATTCTTTGCTGAGTTAGCATTGGGGGAGGAAGAGAGCATGTGTCCATTTCTACAAGTTTTGCGTAGGGATGAGCAAGAATCAGTTACAAGAACACCAATGGACACGTGAAGTTGCAGAAGAAACATGGATGTTGCAATGACATGTTGCAAAAGTGGTGTCTTCAGCAGGAGACAAACTGATGCAAGTGGCTATAGAACATTGGATCCTTGGGGGGCAAAGGAGGCCTCCTCTTGCTTTAAAAAGCCTATCAAAGATTCCCCTTGCTGTATAAAAAAGATAAACATTAATAGTTTTCACATTCCACTCTGTAATTTGAAAGAGGCGCTGAATTTGAAATGTGTAATTTTCTTGCAGATTACAAGCAAGGCTGTGATGCTAGATTAGATCATCAATTATGTGCAATCTCATCAATTTTGTATTTAGGATTTATTTACTTAGCCATTTCGTAAATGAATAAGGGTCATTGATTTTGTTTCTCCTTTTCGTCAATTTCTGTTAATGAAACTTGAAGGTCAACCTAAGAATCGACTGCTGATAACTTTCTTCCCAAAGATGTAGGTTTTGTTCTTTGGCTACAAAATTGTATCAATAATACCATAAGTTTGTTATGAAGCTCTAAAAGCTTGAATCCTATTTCGATGTCTCTAAACAATTTCTAAGATAACAGTGAACCCATACTTGAAGTAGTCTCTGGCATACTTGCATTTGTTTAATGAAAATTGGCATAAAATGGCATGATTGGATAACTAATTATGGACTTATTTTTTGTTGGGTTGGTAGATTCTTGAACCAACTAGCATAGCCTTTACCAGTGATGCCGGAATGGACAGAATGGTTAGCTATGCATGTTGTAGCATCTTAAAAGATAGGCTAGTAATTCATGGAAAATGTAGCAGAAATCTCTGCTACTCTAAAGAAATCTGTGAATGATAAGTTTTCTCTCATCAATCATTTTGGGGATGCTAAGCTACATCATAATGCATCATCCTATTATCTAAGATTTAACCCATCTTTCTTTTGTTAGTTTCAACTTTCAAGGTGATCTAATTAACTTGAAACTTTGCAAATTCCCTTTTCAAAATCCAAACATTTGGGATGAAGAACTGCAAAATTTACTTCATTCAAGAGTTGCTACCAACATTAATGCATCTTTTCCTACACAACATTTTCATGGTAAAATTAGTAATACATGACTTGCTTAATTGAGACCTTGCAATAATTGAGATCTTGCAATTATTGTTCTTGAATATTATAATTGTTGAACTAGAGCTTTGTCATTGATTCTTCTATAGGCTCATTTCCCACCACAAATGCAAATATTTAACCAAGGACAATCTTCACCGAAGGTGGTGAAAGCAATTTTTCAATTTGATAATTTTTGAGTTGCCTGACCATTAGTAACTATCACAACAGCATTCATGGTTCTCTATTTTTTATTTTTTACCCAATTTCATTTATCCCAAGGAAGATGGAGAATTTTGCAAATAATTATAGAATCCATGATTTATCACCTCCTAACATTGGAGGTGATTCTAAATCATACAACAGTTAAGAAATATTACTTTTAATTTTTAATTTGAAACTTTACTATACTATTTATTGTAAGTATTTGCTAAGGATAATAACAGAAACTCCAAACTTAAATAAAATTAAGGTGAGAATCAATAAAATTAAGTATGTTCAAAGTTTTTACACAATTGTATATAGCAAAAATTTGCTAAATCAAGTGTGATTTTTATTTGAATAATCATGATTTTTTAATTTATGATTATTTCAAAGCCATCTGAATTTCCAAAACACTCATTTCCACTTTATCACAGAGTTCCTATTGCACATAGCCTCGTATATTAATTAAGGGACTTTAGGATAGATAGTTACATTCCTTTAAACCATAGTTTTCTGATTCAGTGATAAATCATTGATTTAACAATTAGTGGTCAGATCAGAAATTTTTTGCCCCCAACCTAAATTGACTCAGCATGACTTTTATAATAAACCTTATTTTTAGAAAGAAATCAACAGATTTTGGTATATTTTTGCAACTTTTAAATATAATTTAGCCTAACTTGCCAATTTATCGTGATTCTTGAAACATGTCAATTTGACCTATTTCTTAACTATTTAAACATTACTTTAAACTTATCCAATCCTACAAAACACTCACTCACTTCCAACTCATTACAAAGTTCTTATTAAATATGTTCAAAGTTGTTACACAATTGTATATAGCAAAAATTTGCTGAATTAAGCATGATTTTTACTTGAATTATTATGATTTTTTAATTTATGATTATTTCAAAGCCATCGAAATTTGCAAAACACTCATTTCCACTTTATCACATAGTTCCTATTACTCATAGCCTTATATATTAATTAAGAATAATAAGAAATGGAAAAAAAATTTAATAAGAATAATTTATTTTCAGCCTATTCAACTATGTTGCTACCAACAAGGATAGTGCAAGCCTTGAATCTTAACATGGCAAACTTGAGTGTTAAGCCATGTGGGTTGATTGATGGATCCCAAAGTCGATGAGGTATGGCTACATTACTTTATTTTTTAGCTTCAATGAGCTGCATCTTCTCTTTCAAATACAAGCATGCTTATTTGGCACAAAAGGGGGACCCCCTTTTCATTTTGAAAAGGGTTGAAAACTTTAATTTTAAGCTTATGGCTTGAAGGTTACAACAAAGGTTGTTTCTCCTTTTTCTTACTCTTGTCCTGTGATTGGCTAATCCAGTTTTGGACACTATAACTTTTATTTTAAGCTTATGTCTATAATTAATATCTATGATTATATTGGCTAAGTTTTATAAAATTAGAAGAATAAGCTAAAAGCACAATGGCTATCATTAAGGTGTCTAGGGTTGGAGAAAACTTTAAATAGTTCTATTAATATTTTAACAACTTGAACATTTATAACTATGTCCTTTATAATGATAATTGATAACATAAAAACTTTAAAAAATAATTAAAGTCTACTCATAGCTCGTGAAACCACTCCACTAGCTTATATATATATATCAACTGGCTGAGATGATTTTAAAGAAGAAGATGTTAACCAAGCCTGACTACTGGACAAGGTAACAAGATAATTAAAAACAGAATCATTCATCATTTCTTTGTTTCTTTACCACTTACCCAATTTAGTTTTACCCTCTCAGTCAAGTTTGCTTTGTCTTTGTTTGTCCATGGCATTTTTAAGCATTATTTATGTGAGAGATTTATTTCTCAAAAACGCCATAAACAAACAAAGACAGAGCAAACTTGACTGAGAGGATAAAACTAAATTGGGTAGGTGGTAGAGAAACAAAGGAGGGATGAGTGATTTTGCTTTTAATTATCTTGTTACCTTATTCGGTAGTCGGGCTTGGTTAACATCTTCTTCTTTAAAATCATCTCAGCTAATTGATATATATATATATATATATATATATATCTAAGCTAGTTAAATATCTTTTATGATGGTAAAAGTTGCAAGAAACAGGAAGATTATAATATGTAATTGGTTGGATATAAGATTTTCCTTATGCTAATAATACCAATTCATTTTTACCATCGAGAATGTTGATTTCAATAAAAAGACATGTACAAAAATCAAAAGTTATAGAAATAGATTCCATATGCTTAATAGAATCAAGAAGTCTAATAATTTCCTACTCAATTTTCTAAAAAATCAATGAAAAATTATATAACGTAACAAAACATGAAACTTTAGCATATTTTTCATATTAGACACCAAAATCTAAAGCTCAATTATGAATGATCAATATTGCATGCTTATGTATAGAAGACCGTATATCTAGGGCATGCTGCATCATTAAAGCATTGCCTAACTTAAAAAAAAAAAAAGAATAACACCTAGTATGAAGGACTTGGATATCATGTTTTTCATCACATCATTTAACTGTGAACTAAAACTTTGATTACAAGGCATGTAATCCAAAATTGGAATAAATACATATTTTGATGAAAATTTAACAACTAATGACTAATATACATCATTAGGAAGAACAAAATCAGGTATCTTAGTTACATCATCACTAGAAGAAGATGTTACAACTATTTTATTACCAACTTATAATTTTGTATTTTGAAAGAAACAAAAATTTTTGCATCAATAAAAGAAGTAGAAATTTCAATTTTTTTATTCTTTTTTTGCTATTTGTTTATTATTTCTAATCGATGTATTCTTTTGTCTTTAGAGAGAGTTTTCTCCTTCTTTTTACAAAAAACCCTTTAGTAAGAAGTGAAAACTCATGAGGATGCTTTTGAATAAGGATAAAACTTGATCCTTTTACTACTCTAGAGGCGAGGTTTTTCAGAATTGGTTGTAAGGATGAAAACTCGAAAGAACACCTACAAAACCGTTGAGCTTTTTCTTTAGACTCTCTATTTAATAATTTGATATACTCAGTTTTTTAAATATTATTATTTGTTTTTTAAGAAGTCCAACCCACCCACCCTCTAATTAAAAAGCTTTCTTATATATCAATGTGGAATGGTACTTTAACGTAGAATGTATTTGTTTTTTTCTTTTTTCTTTGGTTTCAACACTATATATATCGCTTAAAATTGGCAAGACAAAATACAAAAATATATTCGTTGTACTCGAGAAACCATCAATTTTTAAAGGTTACTTTTGAACCTTAATTGCCATAAGATTCAAACAAAAAATTTTAAAACCAAAAACAAACCAAACTACCTTGAGTCACCTGGGCAAAGTTTAAGCTACGAGTTCTACTTCGAATTACTGACCTTTTCTTTTCCAGCGTTGGAGCAGCCTGGCCTTTATCTGGGTCAGCGAAACGGAGCAGTCGCCTCACAACAATCAAGAATCGGTAAACTTAAATTTGCAGAAAACAAGAAACCATGGGCACTTGTGTGTTTGGTGCTTGCTTTATGGTCCTTTTGGGATGTGATCATCATGATAAAACGAAAACATTGCCCAAAATTGGTGATTTTTGCTAAGACACGGACGCTGAAGCAGATCAAAGATCGTAAGAGAGTTCTACAAATCCGATAGTGCAAGATGATGTCTATGTACTTGTTTATGCTCCTCTCAGTGTTCTTTGCTTCTGTTGAAAGCTTCCACCCGGTAAGAAACTGTACTTTATTTGTATTCCGTCTTCATTTCTTTCCGTTGGGACCGTGAATCCACTTCATCAATTATTAAGTGTGCGAAAAGGGAGCTCTCCTCTTGCGCACAAATTTGGAGGTCAAAACTTGACAGTGTTCCGATCACTATATTAAAATTGATAAGAAAATTAAAACAAAAATTGTGTAAACATATGCTTTAATTCGTTTTTTTTTTTTTTTTTTGAATTCTAGAAGTAGGCCTCCTCGATTATTCATACGAATGTCTGCGAATACTGCTACCCAAATTCTCCTTTTTAAACTGTCATAAGTAATAACCATGCTGCTTCCATAACTGGGAAAAATCCACGCATAATTTCCTGTACCCATGTTTTTTATATGTATTCTTTAAAAGTAGAACAATGCCTTGATAGACATTCTTTGATGATCTATTGGAATTGCTTCACTAGATATCATAGATTATTGGATCTTGAGTCAGCAGTCAGAGGTGATCGAATCCATTTGTTGAATATATTGATGGTATCAGTTTTTTACAGCTAACTCTAGCACTTTGTAAATATCTGAATTCATCAAAGTTTTATCAACGAAACATTCATAAGCTGTGAACAATAATTCAGATATTGTTAGATTTTTGACAATGATATTGCAAAATGTATAATTTTTAACTTCATTTCTGCAAATATTACTACAGTAAATGCTCTATTGAAGTCTGCACACTCAAATGAAATCGACAAGCAAATGAAACAAAAACATTTTTGAAAATATTTTCATATAATTAATATTCTCGTTCAAGAGAGAAATTATTAGTTAATGTTTCAATATGGGATTAGTTAAAATGTGTATGATCTAGATGGAAATATTGTGTGCATGTGCATCACACTTATATATTATTAATTTTTTGTAAAATTTTCCTTTTTGATTGGCCAAGAGGCCAACTATGAGCCCTGTCCAAGGGAGTCCTTTTAGGTCGCAGTAAAATAATTTAATAATTTTACCATCGTAATGGTGAAGGCCAGTTACCAGCCAGTTGGACTTTGTCAATGTAAATAAATAGTTATGATCATAATGCTTGGCTAAGAGATAACTTTTCAATAGAATTATTATTTTAATTAAGATAATGTACATTGGTTTTGATTTTTGTTTTCAATGTGAAAATCAATTCTAGTGAAACAATTTGATATTTTATTAATTTGAAAAATATAAAAGATTCTCTCAGCCTAATAATAGATTTATATAATAAATATATAGCTAAACTAGTTTTAATATTCTTAAGGAGCATTTTGTGTAAAGAGGTTTAATTATGTTGAAAAATGTCATCATCTTCTTCAGAATCCATGTTTTAGCAATGACAACAAATCATTGCATGAGAAAAAATAATTATACAAATGTTGATTAAAAAACCAAATGCATTCAAAAGTAATGGATAGCTTGTATCAAGTTGGAAAGAAATATACAATAATTTTATTTTTTGGCTTTGCTTAGAGATAGTCAGTTCATGCTTATCAGATAATTGTTTTTCATGCAGTATTGTTATCTTTTTAGTGTTTTGTTTTCTATTAATTTTTGGTGTATGGTATTTGATCATATTCTTTTTCTGCATCAAATGCTTAAAATCATGTTCACATTAACTGATGCCTTTTTTTCCTTTTTGTTTTTTTTTTGTTTTCTCTCTTTCCTTTTGATTCAGGGTTCACAGGAATATGTCGCTATGAGGTATGGACTATTAAAAAGGCTTAAATAATGTAATAAAGTTAAGTATATTTTACACAAGTGATTCTAGGAACATGATTTACATGAACAAAAATGCATAAGTAGGTGAACATGTTAGGCTGTTGAATTCCTTTTAAAGGAAAACATGACCATCTGAGTTGGCTTTTGCAATTTGGTTACATAATAAAGTGATCATTTATGTACAGTCCATTTGCAAAGGAAATTAAAACTATTTATCATTGCTCATCTGTGCCTATTCTAAATTTATTACTTAAGGAAGCATTTATATTTTTACAAGATATCATATTTATTTGAAACAAATAATAATATGTATTCCTTAAGTAAATTAATTACAAAAATTCCTTTTTTAAATAGCAAAATACACAACAAATTCAACGTTTTGAGAGTATGTTAGCCTCATCTCTTTTTCTTTCCTGCCGTGCTCAACATTTATCTCTTTTTTTAGTTTTTTTTTTTACTACTTCTATGACTGTTTGTTTCTTTAAAGGTTGCAACAGGAAAAAAATGCCCAACTTGAAACTTACTGTTCAAGGGAAAGAAGTAGAATAGCTTGGAATATAATTGAGGAGGTGAGTGCCAGAGTTTAATGAAATCAGTAGTTGTCCATGAACCAATATCAGACATGGTGATATTTTTGGTAACATATTTTATTTTTTGTGATAGTACTTGATGTCTTTTGTTGAAGAAGAAGGCTACAATATCCCGAAAACATGTAGACTTCATCCAGAAAATGATATGTTTAGGGAACAGGAGAGTCATAAACTCCATCTCCAAGCTAATGAATGGCAATGTGGCTACTGCAAGAAAATATTTCTTTCAGAGAAGTTCCTTGATCAACACTTTGATAATCGACATTCAAATCTGCTTGATATTGTAAGTTGATTTTAATTTCTATAGGATTTATGTCTTAAGATTGCTATACTGATTTAGCTTTTTTATTTGAACATGTAAAAGCTAGCCTGCTGTATATCAAAATTTAGCCATATTATTTGTGAAAAATAGGACTAGATTATCTTTGTCATATTCCTCGTAGCTTGTCAATTGGATTCTGCCTTTGTCTGATCAACCAAACCAAAAATACAATCTGTTTCTTTTAAAAAAGTTTTTGAAGTAGCTGCTTATTGCATTTTTTTGGCATTCACGTCAACTCAGTTATTATTTCTACTTTTTTGTGTTTGTTTTGACAGGCTTTTCAGGGTCTCACAATTTATTGTTGTTTTTTTTTAAATGGAATAGTAGATCAATGTTACATATATGCTTAGTTATTGTTTTTCATTAATCAAACTAAGAGATGTATGTTTCTGGTATCCAAATAAAATTGTTAGTATAAAACATCCATATCCATTTAGTTTTTATGCATATACCACTTTTCTTTAACAGGCATTGTTCTCCTTAAATTATGAATTCCTGAATTTTCATAAATTCATGGATAACAAGAATCTTAATTTGGGCCAGCTAATTAACAATCCTTGAAAGCAGTGACTTTAAGGTGTAGAAGCACAGTAAGCCCTTATCGAGGATTAGTTTTTAAATTCTAGGAAACACCCTTTCCGTATGAATTGGGTCTATTCTTACATATAATACTCACACAATAGTTGCTGGACTTTCATGCAACCTATTTGTACTTAAGCTCATTGGCTCTATTTAACTATTGGTTTTGTAATCCTTCTTTCTTGCATCTCATGGACTTGACCATAGCCTGTCCATTATTTCTTTAAGTACTAATCCATCATAGCCTTTAAACTTGTGTCTAAGGCCCAATATGGAGTCCAGATTAAGTTCTGAATTGATAGATGCTACTAAAGGGAAAGGCAAAGCCATATGCAAAAAAGAAGAGATTCATAAAATGGCAGAGGTCAATAGAGCTTTTGCAGATTACGTTTAATCCATGATCCATAAGAAAGAAGGATTGAACTTACATCTAACTAAGATCTATGTCTTAGTTAGATTAGAAAAAAAAATGGATAAAAGTCTATGTATGCTACACACGTGACCATCCTCTTAATCTTCATAGAAATTGAACTTGAGAAATGTTTTGTTTTACATTTGCTAAACAACTAAAATCTATGATTATTTACGGGTGGTAGGTCAGTGTATATATACCTAAGATCTTTACTCTTGGTCACCATGCACTTGGAATGGTTGAAAAGTTCTTGATGACTACTGCCTAAATTTCAGAAAAATTGCCATCAAATTTGAAATGTTGTTATTCTTCTTTTGCAAAATTTCTTGGTGTTGATTTAGGACAATAACAGTAGATCAGCAATGAAAATGCAGTAAATCATGGACAAATATCATTTAACACTATTAAAGCCAGCATGCAAAATCCAAGAAATTTTTCTCTTCTAACTCATTTTTGTTAAAGAAAAGCTTTTAGAAAAAAAAAACTTGTAGCTTTTGGCTTGCTGCTTGAAAAAATAATGTTTATAATTTAATTATTGATAGTGGATTTGAAAACCGAACTAAGAGACATGCCTTTTTTTACATTAGCAAAATTGTCAGTATAAGGAAAACATCCATAAACATTCTAGTTTTTATGCATATTCCAGTTTTCATTCATAAATGCGATTTAGTTTGGTGGTTGGAACTTGCTTGCTGGTAAAGGTCATTGGTCACAAGTTTTGGCTTTCTCCGCCTAAGATCTCTGTGGTGGGGCAAAATGTGTTTATAAGCATGCTTCTTTATGATGGTGAAACACAATCCAACAAGTACAAAGGATCCTCTGTTGTACTTTAATGTGAGTTCACCTTAGCAATGCGCATTTTTTCAAACTTTTACCAAATTGCTGACAAAATATTGCAATTGAATGCAGAGCAGGACCAGATGTTTGGCTGATGTTTGTGGCGCATTGCATTGTGATGCGGTGGATTCTTCCAGACTTCCTAAGTCAAAATGCAATGCTGCTGCTGTGGATAGGAATCGTCATCTGTGTGAGGTGTGCATGAATTTATGGTTCGATGCCATAAAACCCCTAATGTTTACTAATGATGAGCAATTCTCATGTGTCAATTTTGATAACCTAAAAACGCTTTGGTACAGAGTCTAGCAATTAGTTGCTTCCCACCAAAAGAAAGTTCTTCAGCAAGGCGGCTTCATGGTAACCTTTTCTTAGTTTTGCTTATAGCTTTTGTGTTGTACTCATCTTTCTGATGAATACACGAAAATTATATTTTTAAAATAGTTTTTTTTTTAAATTTATGTCAGATTACTATCTTTCTTATACGATAATAGGAATATTAAGAATAATTTGAATGTAGATTTCATAGGTCAATAGTTTGGATTATAAACTGGTAAATAGTGTGGTGGGTTAACTGTAGGAAAAAGCAATATTTATGTAGATGCATACACATGTTCCTCACTTTCTGACTTCTCAGTTAATGGGTTTCTGTTTGATAGGTCATTTGTCATCCTTAGTTTGTTAACTGACCTGCAAACAATTCTTAAAAAGTATATAATTTTCTTTCCCCGAAGAAAGTCAACTGTAGGGTTGGATTCTTGGTAGTGGCAAGGCATCTCAGGGTTAGTAGCACACCCCCTACCTACACAACAACAGGGTAGATGTAGTCTACAAACAAAAAGGGTCCCACCACAAGGTTACTTCACGACTGCCACACCTGGAAGCGTAGGCAAGAATCAAACCCATAATCTCTCAACTGAGAAATGAGTGTTTTGACCCCTTGCCCTACACCCTGGGTGCAGTCAGTCAACCAATTCTGACCTAACAGTCAAAGGACAGTTATTTTCTTTCATGGCCATTCCTTTTTAAAGGGAAACCCTAGTGTTGCAGGGGTAAGCTGTTCTGACAAACATACTAACACTTGTTACAATGGTAACAGGCAAGCACTACATAAGTACGTTGAATGTTACATAACCCTGTTAAGACTAAGAAGCTTTTTAAGGGAAATTTGTACCTGGGTGCACCAAAAGTTTCCTAAATATGAAGATTGCAAAATGCAATTCCGGTTCATAGAACACTAGACCTTGCTCGAAGTTCATCAGACCAAGACCCATAAAGGTAGGAAAGGCCCATTGATTCTGGAGATAACACTTCCGGGTTTTCGTAGTCTCACCTATGGGGCACGGAAAAAATTCATGTTTTGCGTTCTTTTAGAAGCATCCTTTCAGGTTTTTGCTTTCTAGTTAAGGTTGCATGTCAACTAACTATATATCGTTCATAAATTAGATAACCAGTAATAGTCCATGAAGTTGTGAACTTATGGGGTAAAGATGAAGTTTTGAATGCCCATAATTTTATCTTTTACAGATGAACTGTAAAAAACTACAAGTTACAATGTGCATGATCACATTTTTGTTTATCCTTTATGAAACCACTGCAGCTATCTATTTTGGACCTCTAACTATTTCTCTACTGGAAACTAATGGAATATCAAACTGGATTCCCGTGACGAAGATATGATACTTATTTTGGAGTCTTTGGATGATATATGCGTGCTAGTTTTTAATGTTTGTTGCACATGTTAGTTGAGGAGCATCATATGTTGCAGTATCGAACAAGACTATTTATTTTACAATCAGAATTACATATGGCATTTTTTCTCTCTTTTTGGCTCGATGTTCAACATGGTAATCATCACTTTTTGTAGATTTTTTCCTCAGGCAATTTTGTGATGCTCATACATGCAGTAAGGACAAGAAACCATTTGCAAGAGGCAGCAGGGTATGTTAAACTACTTGGGTTTTAAATTACCCCTTTAATGTGGTGCTAGAGTTAACACATCAGACATTCTCTTGCAGAAGAAACACAACGTGCTATACTATGTCGTCTGCAGCTTGTTAGTAATTATGCTGCCACTTTTTTATGTCATAGTATATTTCCGTCAAAGGTAATGCCTCCTGTCTTTGTTTGTTGTATGATTTTTTCCCAACAAGAATTTCATTATCCGTTTGAGGATGACCACATGCTTGATAATATTTCATATTTAAAAAGCATGATCCATCTTTTTTCTTTTACAGGGAATTTGCGAAAAATGTGGTACATATGAAACGTATCTCAAAGACAACTAAAAAACCAAAACCCTATTAAGAGAGACACGTGTAATTCAGTGTATGCTTTAATCGTAATCTTGGCTTCTCAGCACCAACCACTTCACCATTTGAATAATGACTCTAACGATGCTTATAACCAAGCATCATCTGGTTCTTTTGTAATTCAAAATCTCTCTTGACTGTGGTTTCCTTTGCAGTGGTCTCAAGCAGATTTCAGGTATTTCATTGACTGAGTTGGAATGTTCGGCTTTTGCAAGCGAATTCCCAACGTATCAAGTTTGTTTGTATTCCAGAGTATAAAGCAAAGCCTATTGAAAGAGTTATTTATAAAGCAAAATGTAAAATATGTATGATTCTACAAATTTTGACCCTTTACCCTTCATAATCACTTGGGTACCATGAATTGTGCTATTGTGCTTATTGTTTTATTTGTGGATGGTATTGACGGTTAAGGATAGGCCCGCATACAGCAATGAGCGGAAAAGAGAGAGATAAAAGGTCATTAAAAATGCATGATAACTCTTTTTTTTGACACAAACACACCGTAGGGAATTCACGTCACATTCCAATTAAATAGATGCATGTTTCTTTAGATCTACTTTTTATGTTTTGTAAGTTATTTAATATCTTCACTATGTTGTCTTTTTAATAGTTTTATGTTTTTAAAGTTATTTAAAAAGCCTTACAATGTATTATTATTTTAATATCTGGACAGGGTGAATTTTTATAAAACTTGAATCGTTTCTACAAGGTTAATGGAATCTTGAATTATTTTATTTCAAAATATTATGCAAGGAGATTTCGTGCATATTTTCAATTTTAGGGGTTGTTAAGATGAATGATAAACCACTCTAAAACAAGAACCAACTTTAAGAGAGCCTTGGGGTTACAAATTGATGTCCACGTTATTTGTAACCAATAGAAGAAAAAGAGAGGCAAATAGCATTCTTTCATCAATAGCTAATAAAACAACTTCAATAAGCATCCAACATTTAATACTCGTCAAAGAAAGTTTATATTATTTTGAAAACCTACCACATAGAATCAGAATTGGATTGAGCTAGTGATGGAGCATTTCATAACATAGTCAAATGTAGTGTATGTTGTATTTTGATACCATGAAAAAGGAATCAATGAGGGGAGGTAGGCATATTATTCCCTTAGCTACATTGAGTTTATTGAATATGTTTTTTAGTTTTGATTTGCTCATCAAATAAGGA
The DNA here is from genome assembly GCA_015680685.1 of Gnetum montanum. Classification (NCBI taxonomy): domain Eukaryota; kingdom Viridiplantae; phylum Streptophyta; class Gnetopsida; order Gnetales; family Gnetaceae; genus Gnetum; species Gnetum montanum. The sequence continues at coordinate 113,948 of MNCI01002316.1, forward strand.
AGTAGTGTTTATATGTTTTAAGCTTACCAACATTTGATCTTTCTTGAGTGGTTTCTGTCTCTTTATATAGGATCATCACCTAGAGGTTCAATGCTTATCTTGCCAAGGTCTTGGGAGTAGTAGTAGATGAGCAAAAGCCTAACCTACTAATGAGAAAAACTTTTGAAGATGAACCAATTATGATATGGAGCTTCTTAAGGCATAGAGTTTTATTTCTTATTTGGAAGCATAGGAGATATGGTCTAAAGAAGTTGCAATTTTCTTCTAAAATTAAGCTTCAAAGATATTCTCAAATATGAGAGTATCTATTTTAGCTCTTTCATCATTTTTTTTCAAGATTTAAGTTGATAGAATTTTGCACCATACACTTCCTCTTCCATGTAGAAGAGTGTTTAAAAGTAGCTCTTGGCTATGATGTCATGTAATTTTTAATTGTAATTAATTAATAAAGTTTATGATGGGGTTTTGTTGCCAATGATTAGTAATTGTGTTGCACTAAATAATTCAACCATTGTAATTTTTAAAAAATTCTATGGAAATTTAAATAGAAACAAGCTAGCCCTATAATTTTAAGATTCATAGCACCTATATAGTACTTAATAATCTAATTATTAATTTTCTAATTATATTAGTAGGACAATGAAGTTATAACCATAGGAGAGCCCTTGCCCTACCAAGGGGTTAGCCTAGTTCATTATGGGAAAAGTGACAAATGTTGATAGAATTACTAAGTGTAAGATGGCTAGAACTTATAACTTATCACTAGACAAACTAATGAAAATATTAATTGAATTATAGTGTAGTTTATCATTCTAGTCATTCTTGTGGAAACTACTAGACTTTACGCTATTGATTTCATGTAGGTGGTTGGCTTGTTGGGATTGATATTATGAGTATATAAACCTCTAACCATTCTTAGGTAGAACTTGAAACATATTAGTGTCTCAACATATCCCTATGCTTCTACGGGTTGGTGGAATAACAATTACAGTACCAAGATTTGAACCCAATATCTTCAAATACAACATTATCTATCTAATCAACAAAAAATGCTCAATTTTCATTTTAAAAATTCCCTCAAAGATAGTTCAATAATCATGTAAGAAATTGCTATAGGGTTATTGTAACTGTTACTCGGCAATTGTAATTTGGAGATGTCCAAGTAGTTAGCAAGTCATTGTTTTACATAGCTTAATAAAGTAATTCTAAGAAGTATAGCTCATTTTGTTTTTAATTTGAAGTAAACATATGACAACCTTGAGCCTCCTTACCTGTACAATTTCCACCCCATTGATCCTCACCAACCCATTCCCCTCCATCTCCCTCTTAGCCACTAAGCTCCACTATTGCTCCTATGTATCTCAAAAGCTTAGAAATCCCTCAGGTCCTTTACTCATTGAAGATCATGCATCCAAATGTTGCACCATAAACAATTCTAAGTTTTTGACAAAATAGCTAGGCCTTTCAACTCCTACTACCCTTCTCAAATAATTGACTTTCTTCCAAGCCTCACCTTTTCTGAGGACCAACCTAGCCTTCCCCTTCACCCTGATGATGTCCCTACTTGCAACCACTACTTGGAGCTCTAGCTAATTAGAAAACATTATAGAATATGAGAGTTAACATTGGTTAACTTTCTTCTACCACTTGCAACTGTTGCCTTTGCACCTTGTCCATTGCTTTTACTATCACATCCCATAGGGACTCAAAATTTTATTTGGTTCCTACCATAGCTATTTTTTCTTCTTGCAACTACATGATGCATTGATGTTCCTTGTGCCTTCTTTCTTGCACTCATCAATGAATGCACAACATGTTTAGCAAGTTAGCATTTGTTGTACTAGAAAAACTTATGATGTGATTCTTTCTTTCATGTTTTTTCAATGTCTATGATGACTATGAAATAGTGTTTTCCTTATATCCATGGAAAAAAGGAAAAACATTCTTTTTTGAGACTAAGGTTTGCTAGAAAACTAGCAAGCAAAAATGGTTTATGCTAACAAAATATCAGAAAATGTATATATAGCAACTCAATTTTCCAATTAAATGTATAGTATCTTTAAAGTATTTTTTATTTTATACCATAACTTTCCACTTAGTGTTAAGTATGTGATGTACTCTGAATATTTTTTGCTTCTTATCAATATTATTTTTGGAGTTTGACAACCCTCCATCACCTTCGACAACTCCTGATCTATAAGAGAAGACATAAGATAGGCTTCAACTCAAATGACAAGTGGGGGAAGGGGCATTGAACTTGAAATAATTTAACTATAAGTATTTAGGGAGGCGGGTCTCAGACTCCAAAAATAATATTAATAATGAGACAAAAAAATGAAATTGCATCATATATATAACACTAAGTAGCAAATAGGAAAAACATGGAAAGTCAAAAAAACTTTCAAATTTGGGGATGTTTACTAAAGTGTATAAACATAGAATTGAAATAATGCTTTGAAAAATCAAGAGAGGAAAATTAATTATATTAGGGAGAATGATTCTAGTCCTAATAACATTTGCATCACATTCACAATTCATGCTTGAACTTAAATAGCAAAAGAATTCTAGGTAGCAATAGAAAGGTTTGGTGAATTTAACTATAAGTATAAACCAAGACATATAGTCAATACAGTACATTAAAAGAATTTTAAATGAATATGATGATACCTTGAGTGTGACTACTTGAGCCTATAAAGGAATACAGTAATAAGAATATATCTTCTAACGTATCATATTGGCTATATATCTTGGGATGTACTTATAGTGATAAGATACTTTATTTGAATGCACAAGTCATGGGTTTGATCCTAGTGGGCAATGCTAAGTTATAAAGTTCTAACTGGACTATATATGTTAGGGTGTACCTATATCATAATTATTATAGGGTTCCAAAACCCCCCTCCCCTCCCCTCCCACATGCTCTTACCCACCCACCACCACCATAGCCCCCCCTTCCATATGTCCTCCCTCCTTTAAAAAAATTATTTTTAGTTGTAACATCACCTTTCTAAATAATATGCAAAACAATGAGGTGTTAGCCTAGCGGTAAGACTTTTGATTTAAAATTTTTAAGTCATGGGTTTGATTTTGGGAAGCAATGGTGAGTTATAAAGTTCTAATTAGGCTATATATCTTAGGGTGTTCCTATATCACAATTATTTTAGGGTTCCAATACCCCTAGATAATAAGCATACTTCAATTTAAAGCATTAAAAAATTTGCTCAATTCTCAAGAATGGGTTGTCAAAACTATAACTAGATGGCCATATATTGAACATAAAGTTATGAAATAAAGTTCTTTCTTAATAAAATAAAATAACATATAATTTGAAAAATACACAATGAAGTATTAATGTTTCTATATCATTGGAAGGGCTTGGACAAAATTCAATAATATGTTTAACCAACATTAAAAATGCATCCTCTTTTCTTGGCACATATTTCTTCCTCCACATGTATTCAAGAAGATATGAATCATGTAACTATTGCCTTCAACCATTTTGTGGAATGCTAGCTTTTACTACTTGCTGATAAATACTTGTAAGTGGGTCTTTAAAATGCAATGAATCATTGATCATCTTATGATTAAATTAAAGTTGATGAAGCCATTTTGAATTATAAACCTTCTACATATTACTAAATGATAGAGTCAAGCTTAATCCATTAATAAATGATTTAATGAAAAAACATGACATCCAAGTCCTTCATGCTAGGTATTATTCTCATTTTTTTCTACTTGTTGAGTTAGGCAATGCTTCATGGAGCAACATGCCTTAGATATATGGTATTTTATACATAAACATGCAACATTGATCATTCATAAGTGGGCTCTAGATTTTGATGTTCAATATGGAGAATATGATAAAGATCTCTTGCATGAACTATGCAATCGCAATTACAAAGCCAAATCTCACCAACCACTTGATTGCATCATTCTCAGCATTGTTACAATTGACATGCCCTTATTTTTCTACTCAAGATCAAGTATTTCCTTATTTTTAGATCATAGTAATGGCTATTGCTATGTTTTACTCAAGTTTCCTTTTCTTCTCTACTTTCCATTTTTAGTTTTGTTCACAATAGCATAAATATGATACTCCTCTGTACATTTTAGTAGCAATCAATAAGAAGAATTCTCTATTCTCCCAATTTTATAAGTTCCATGTGTTGTTAAGTTATATAATCTTCTATTGATTTTTCAAAAAGCTAAGCAGAAAATTGTTAATCTTTATAGTTCCATTAATCATATGGAGTCTATTTCTACAACTTTTGATTTCTGTAAAAAAAAAATTTGTAGAAATTAATCTTCTCAATCATAAAAAGGAATTGGTATTACAAGTAGGGGGAAAGACTTATATTCAACTAATTACATATTCTAATCTTCCTAATTCTTACAACTTTTGCTATTATGAAGTGCATTTGCTTAATTCGTGTCCTTTTTTGCTCAAGAAAAATGATTCTAAAGAAAAGAAAAAATATGTTGAAGTTGAAGATATAAGAAATCAAGTTAATGTTAATGACAAGAATGATCAAATAGTAATAAAGAATCTAGAGAAGATAAAAGCTCTTATGCAATTTTTTGAGGAAAAGTCTAGTCATTTATATAATGAGGATTGAACCCCAAATCAACAATTACAACAACAATATCATCATGGAGTCAAGAAGATCCTCTAGCAAAACAATGAACACCTAGATCATAAAGCCAACTGGGAACCAAACCATTAGAAGGATCATGCGTGAGCTTTGCAAGGAGAATCCCAACCCTGTTTCCAACCAACGAAATAGCCGGAAACATTCTTAGAGTGTACCAAAACCACAAACCAAAAAATAGTTATGCATAATATAATAAAGGTTATTTAAAATAGCATATCCTAGAAAGTAAAAGAGCATGTAATTTACTAGTGATGAGTGGCGAGGTACCCCTACACTCAACCATACGNCACCATGTTGGCTCATCTCACAATATGTTACAAGTGTTAAACATTGTCATTGAGCATTCATTGATGTTTTTCCATAATTGAAAGTTTATAAATGCTTTTGAGACATATTTATAGGGTGAGTTTAGACACTTTGCACAAAAAGTGTGATCATTTTGCTAGAGCCAAATCTCATAGGCAGCCTCTATCCATGATGAAATTTCATGCAAGTATCTATGATTGATGGACCCTTTTGTAATCATTACTCAACATTGGTCCCATGGGATCCTAGTCCACATGTGCATGAATCAACCTACAATCTTTCTAAATAAACATTCCTTGAAATCTGTGTTTTCAATCTTCTTATAGCAAAGGATATACCAAGAGGCCATGGTGAAACCAGATTGCTGGAGTTTTTCTTAAGTGAGAGCTAATAGCCAAGCAAAAAAAACTCACCTTTGGTCGATAATGCAACCTTCAAATAAGATCCCATCCCCTTACTTTGGTAAATGATTGCCTATAAAGACATGAAATCTACTATCTATGCTTTGTCAAAGTTAAATGCAAGGTATCTTTATGGGCTGAATTGGGGGGACTATATCCTTTAAGGATGTCAAGAGTTTTAGTGAATTGGTCATGTCTATTATCATCATGAAAGACTAAGATAATTCTCCACTACCCCTAATAAACATGTACCCAACGACCTTAGTACAATAGGATGATTACTTTAAAAAACATTTTCTTAATCATTTTCTAATGAATTTGTCCTACTAGAAGATCTTTTACTAAAATGTGTGCTTTTCCAAATTCCCAGCACTTAGGTAACTAAAATAAAATTCATCCTCTCCTAATGGTTGGATTTGGCTAGGCAAGTTTACAAATTAGGATAGCATATCCTAAGATAATTGACCTAGGGCTTGTCTACCTAGGACCGAACCTCCTAAGACAACTTAGTAATCAAAATGCAAGCCCACCTCTTGAAGTCTTGAAGCCCATAGCCACTTTCATGAACTAGGAAAGATGCCTTATCCCAAGCTTTCAAATGAAATTAATGATTCTCTTCTCCACTAAACCAAAGAAAATTCCTTAAAATTTAATTAACTTGCAATACAAAGTGAGCTAGGGGGAAATCTGTGCACTATGAATGAGAATGTTTAAGAAGAGAGATTTATCTAGAGTCAACTTACTTGGGGAAGATAGAAACATACCTCTATAGGAGTCCAAATTCTTTTGCATCTTTCCCAATAGTCCCTTCTAGCTATTGGCTTATTTATGTTTGCAGAATAGAGGCTGCCCTAGGTAGGTAGCTAGGAGTAAATTAATAGTACACCCAAAAATATATCTTATATGCTCAAATCTTTCTATCAAGCACCCCACATGGAAAAGCTTTATCTTGTTCCAATTGACTTCAAGCCCTATTGATTGACAAAATTCATCCAACACATAGCACAAGGTGTCCCTAGGGAGAGTGCTCTCGCATGGATAGCGTGAGCAACCCCCAAGTAGAGTGAGCACCTTTCTAGCCTCAATGACATATGTTGGGAAAAAAACATTGTGTCATCTACATAATGAAAAGTATGAAGGTTCTAGGGAAATGGGGACATGCCATTCAACTATTTGATTCATCTACAGAGATTATCAATAACAATAGCAAAGAAATATGGTAATAAGGGGTTGCCTTGCTGAAGGCCCCACCCTAGGCAAAATTACTAAGATATCTATCCATTTAGGAAAATTTGAGATCTAACCATAGCAAGCATGAAGTTCATCATCCCATAAAACTCTCTACAAAACCCCAACTCCTATAAGATGAAAAGTAAGACATCCCAGTCCACCTTATCATATGCTTTTGATAAATCAAGTTTGATAAAGAAAATCTCCTATTTCTCTAGTACCAATAAAAACTCTTATGCATATTTTTACTAGTAATAGAGAAAGTATTAAGTAGCCTAGACAAGTAGCTCATAAGATAAATTTTTCCTTATTTGACAAGAATACTATTAACTTGAAGATTAAAATTAGTGTCAACAAGAAGGTTATAGTTGATGGTGAAGATTCTCAATGTAAGATCACTAACAAGTGCCAAGGTGAAGAACTTCCAAAAGTGGTACCACTTTCTTATTTTGATATAAATATTGATATTAAGCCACAACTCTCTATCTTGAATCCTTTTGCTATTTTAAGTTCAAACCATAGATGTTTAAAAGTGATGTAAATTTTGTTAGGACTAGGACCTTCCTCCCTACTAATAATTAATTTTCTTTGCTTATTTTTCAATGTATCAATTGTAAGGTTGTTTACCTAAGTAGATAGTTCTAAAATTGGAAAAAATTTTNAGTGTAATTGAACATTTGATTTTAAGCTTCTACTTACTCATTAGAGCATTTTCAACTCTAATCATACATAATCATAAGTATTTTCTTTAATTCTAACTTTGATTTCATGAACCAAATCCCAAAACGAATGTTTTCCTTTTTATCACATCAAACGCATACAAATCTACATCATTTTTTATTTGAATAATCTTTTTATTTTTTCATTATTGTTATAATTTAAACATAATTTTTCTTTGTACAAAAGTCCTAACTCATACTAATATCTTTTTAAAATTTATAAAATAATTAATAAATGATACAACTTGATAAAAAAAATACCATCTCAAATTAAAAATAGTGATAAAACACTATAAAAAATCTTATAAATAAACATGAAAGAAAATAATGCAAAATGGTAGTAAATAATGTTTACAATTAAGCATGTTAGTATGTTCAACATCATCATCATCATCCTAGCATTATCCCAACAAAATGGGGTTCACTACATGAGTTCTTTTTCACCATTTGCCTCTATGAAGAGCTAGGTCTTTTTTATTTGTAGTTTATTCATATCATCTTCAATTATTTTTTTCATGTGGCTTTTGGTATTTCTTTTGATGACTTTTTTCAAACAAAAATATGGCAATCCTTTTTTATAGACTCATTGTATGATTTTCTTTACACATGTTCAAACCATCTAAGCCACTATTCCTATCATATGAAATAAAAGTCACTCCAAGTCTTCTTTTAATGTTTGTATTATGTAGTTTATCTCTTTTGATAACATTCAACATTCATCTAAGCATTTTCCTTTTTACCACACTAGTTTGTTGTTCATGCCTCTTTTGTCCTGCCTAACATTTAGCACCAAATAAGATTATAGGCCTAATTATTTTCTTGTAAAATTTTCCCTTTATTTTTATTGGTATTCTTTTATAACATAGAACACAACTAGCCTATTTCCATTTTGATCATCTTCTCTTAGTTTTATTTCTTGTATCTTTATCAGTTTCAACATCTACTTAGAGGCTTGATCCTAGGTAGTAAGATTATTTGTAATGAGGGACTTTTTGGCCTTGAATTAGTAGTTCTATTTCACCATTATTTATGTTATTAAAATTGCATTCTATATATTTTGTCTTACTTCTGCTAATTTTTAAGCCTTTTGATTCTAGAGCATGTCTCCACTTCTTCATTTTAGAAGCAATATCTTATAAGCATGTTTATCATATTCATGTTATTTTATTTATTTAATGTTCAATCCTAATTATAATAATAGGCATAGCTTGTTATTAGATAAGGATTTGTAAAAAATAGGTTATTAGTTATAGTTTCAATAACACCTTAAAACCCTAACCTTACAATTTTATAAGAATAAGTAATATATTTTGTGCATCAACATCAAAGCTAGACATAGTATCTTTCTAAGTATTAATGCAAAATATTTCTTACAAGATTATGAAGACACTATAGATGTAACAATATTTTCCTAACGTTGCGTAGCATCCCAAAGAAATTTTCATAGATACAATGGATCTAGGATAGCAAATCTCAGGACTACTCCTCTAAGCAAGCAATGCATTCACTTTACCATCAAGAACATGCAACATAATTGAGTCCCTATAAGTTACATATACATCTCTAAGAGAACGTCTATGACTTGAAATGAGGACAAGTAAGCAAGTAAACACATAACTGCATGGACATCATTAGTGGAAAACAATGATGTGTGTTTAGGTAGTGCCTCATCATCATACCCCTCACAATATGAAACAAGGTTTGACATGGGGCCATACTTAAACTAACCAATCCAAGTTAACCTACATATTTGTAGTTGTTGTAGAATCAAGTCCTATGTAGTTTTCCAGTATAGAGGAATGATGAGGGAGATAGAGAGTGGGGAACAAAGTGGTGCCATATTGTTCCTTGGAACTGCCAAGTTGAAGTGATTTTCCTAATACTTGAGTACCACAAACAAATAATCTAGAGTGCTTCATGGTTCCCAAATGATGAGAAGGAACTAGGAGAACCACTTACCTTAAGGCCTTCTTCATAATTCTCCTTTGCACAAAAGAAGTAATGACCTCGAAGTGGATCCTAGGATAAGCTTTGAGAGTACATTTTTTGATCAGGTTTGAACTCCATCAAATCTAAGAAGTGACCTAGATTGAATAATGTCATTCTCAAAGGAAGGTACAAACCTCGAAAACATGTTATGTTCCACAAACTAAGGCATTGCATAAATTATGAAGATCACTTGATGAAGCCAAAAAATGTTCCTACTCCATGACAATAGGAATAAGGTTAACCCATAGGACAAACATCACTAATGCATTCGTTAGGTTCACTCCTCATTGGGTCAAAGAAACTGTCCTATCACATAGTTCCATACCTAGGCAAAGAACAAGTTCAACCAAGGCCCTTCGAATGGATGCTTAATGTCCATCAATGAAATTCTTTTTTAATTAATTTGATTTTTTTCTAGAATTTATTTTTAGTTCTTGTAATGGACTTGTGAGACCTCATTCAAAAAGAGCATGGTTGATGTAAGCAATGCCTTCATAACTAAACCCAAAATTTGTCAAAACCCTAGATTCCATGTCTAGTCTTGAGACTAATAAATATTTCTAGTCCAGTCAAAGAATCACTAGATAACCAAGTTCATACCAAACTCACTATTTTGAGATCATAAGTCCATGCTAGTAGGAGGAAAGTAATACAAAGTTCTTCTCCCACATAAGGTCCATAGGTAGATTCACTGTTTAAATCTTGCAATCATAGACAAAAATTCCATTGTGAAAAGACACATTCACATTTGTTTTAATAGAGAAGGTCAAATTTACTTGGAAAACTTCATCAAGATGCAACCCAAACATCTCATACATTCACTACCATCTGAAAATATTAGAACTTCTTAACATAGAGTTTAACTACTCAAATGCTAAAGCAAATTGAGGATGACTAGGAGATTGGCCTTGGGATGGTTCTCATGTCAAACCATTAATCATAGCAACTACACCCAACAAAAGGAATAGTAGTTGAAGTCTATTGATAATATTTGATTTACCTTCCATAGGAAATGGAGCAACCACTATTCATTACTAACAATTTTAGAATAAAGGAAAGCACTTAGTAAGCTTCCATAGGATAGGTCTCTGCCACAAAATTTAGAGAACATCTGAGTCCCTAAAATTTACAACTATTATCATGACTGGAACAAATGAACAACAAAATTGATCACCAAGGAAGTGTGTTATCATTAAATTGAAAGAAGGATTTAACAAATTTTCATTATGAGGTTTCTTCCCAAAGTGAGTCCACCATCGAATCTACATCATATCCTTTTTACATGCCAAGGAAAGGCCACTAAGCCAACATTGCCACACTACATAATAACTTTATATTATGGGAAAACAAGGATTGAAAGGTCTTACCCATCATCTAGTCTAACTTTAAGGATCAAAAGTGATGTGTTGATATGTCCTTCTTTAAGGTTACCATGAGGAAAATTTAGATTGCTTCAATTATCAAGCCTTGCTTTCTAGATTTCGCAATATATTGCATGAGCACCCAGTCATCTGAGACAGACAAGGCCTTAATTCTATTTATTCTATTCTATAGCATGAAACATAAATTTCAAATGTCAATTGCTACCAATCAACCATTGGAAGGACTAGGTCCTTAATGGATTTAGGTAGAACATTGAAAGAAGGGTAACTTAGATAAATTTACTAGTGATTGACTTCTGTCATTGGTCCTTAAAAGGATTGAGATAAGAGAGGACCATCAAAGAAGCTGAAAGGACCATTTGGAGGAGTCCATTTGAAGTGATGAAACCAAGAGAGATTTTAATGGATCACACATTGCTTAAGAATCACAACAACATCAAGATTGCTTCGACAACTACTTCTGTAAGGGATTTATGCATTTGAAACCTCTTAGTGCATCCTATCTCTATTATAAGTTCTATGAGTAATCTAATGTTCAAAGTAAGCACAACCATTTTTTTTTTCATTCAAAACATCAAAGAGAAAATTTTTATACAAACTAGATTGGACAAAACTTATCAACAACTAAGGGATCTATGTATGAAGAGAGTAGGCCCTACTAATAGACCAAAGAAACAACTATCAAAGTGAGTCACTATTAATTCTATCAAAGCACAATGGATGAGAGAAACTACATTAAGATATTTAGCACATTTAAGAGAGGAGGAACCATACAGCTCAAACAAATTTTGAGCCATGAGTCCCAATTCATGAGGATCTTTGCTTAGGGAAGAATTTGATTCCAATGAGGAGAACATCCAAGAAGGGCCACTAAGAGAGGCCAACATAATGGAAATCTTTGGCAAAATTTTTGTAAGTATGGATCATAGTTTCACAGTTTAGAACACTACCCCAAGACCACATCCATCCAAAGGAGAAGCCTAACTATCAAAACTCAAGGCTTAAATATGAATCAAGGTCAACCAAGAAACCAACATTTAAGAACCTTCCAAAAACTTTGTCTTTGTACTTTGGTGATTTGAATTACAAACATGAGGAATACATCTATTGTTGTTTTATTTTGATGTAACAACAAATTAAAACTCTGCCAAGAACAACCACTACTCAAATATATAATAGATAAATGTTAAAACATGGAACCCTCAAAGGAGAGTCTAAGATCATATCACACCATATCAAAACATGTAACTATCACCTAAGAAAGCATACCACTAAGTTTTCAGAACACCACAACCAAGAACATGCCACAACCTCCAAAATATAGATCTAATAACCTATTAAAACAAGCCAAAGAGCTCTTAGAGATCTCATTTTACAAGGTAGAAACCAACTACATTGAAATAAGGAGAGTTGTCTATAGAAGATTCTAGGTGTATGTAAAACATTGTTCATAAGACTTGTCCTCATCATAAGGTTTAGTGATGGCCTGCAAGATGGAAAATACAAGAACCAACAATGGAAAACTATTTTTCCTTCATAATGAACTATTGATCATAATATTATCACATTAATTTGGTAGAACATACATGAAACAAGGATAATGCTTAGTAGAAATAACATGTAGTAATAGGGAAAACTACCCAAGCCTAAGAGGTTTGAGGACACACTAGCCAAGTCTGTGCTAAGGCTAAGGCTTTACCCCATCAAGAGTAAAAACAAAACTGCATAACTATGATCTAAAAACTTGTCTTTAAGCATACACTACCAATTGAAACATTAATACCACTAAAATCTACCATTGGAACCAATAGAACAGAATGAGAACACAACAAAACAAGTGATGTTAATGTCCTATTAGAAGATCCATCACCTACCATAGTGGGACCTCAAGGCATTGGCAACACTAGGGCCATTACTATCTAGCAAGACCAAAGATACTAATCCATGTCTTTTGTTGACCCAAAATATAAAGTAATTCAAAGTTGATAACAATCCTCTATGAGTGCTCATCCAAGCACTAAGAGGAAAATAAATCATTTTGCACCAAGTTATTCTAATATAACATGAATGATAACAAATGCAAATCCCAATGTCATGGATTTGAGAGTAGATAATTAATTTATTGTCTCAATAGCACTTATCTTTCCTCAAGATATAGTGCTCACAAAAATACCCAAGGCCCCTACTATTATAACATTCCTAAATTTGTGCTACCTACAAGGCCAAGACTACAGCTTGGAAACAAAAAGTTAGCAAAGGTCTAATGTAACACACAAGCCATACAATGCATAGAGTTCATCTATACAAGTGCACAAATAGGCAACCAAGATACATCCACGTAAATGAGCTTTCAATCAATAAATGAAAAAGAACTAGAATACATCAAAATTCTAGAGACCCACAACCATTAAGGACATCCAACAACATAGGCACTTGACCTCATCAAGATAAGAGAACCCATAAGATCACAAAAGGGGCAAAGAAGGGGAATTTACTACCTCATTTCACAATAGCAAAGAGGAGATTAAAATATTTAGCAATAGGCCTCAACAACAAGAGAGTTCTTAAAATAGGTATATCTAAATTTACAACCAAGGAGATGTGGTCTCTAAAAGAAACCATTTATCATAAGAGACAAGGTCCTAAGATAGATCAATAATAAGAACAACCTACCTCGTTGAAGTTCTGAAAGTACTAGCTTAAAAAAATGCCTTAAGGTAGATATCATAATTTAAAGAGATAAAACCACAAAGCCTAAGGGAAATCACATCCTATGTCAAGGGGAAATGGCAAGATCAAATGATCAACATCAAGGGTAACAGAATTTGAAGCACAAGAGAACGTAAAAAACAAGACTATGTTAGGAACTAGTCTAGCAAGAAGCACACGATGTCTTAAGATGCATCCTCAAAACCCAACCTTGCAATGAACCAAAGAGTCACATGGAGCCACATCTGACCTACAAAAGTCACAAAAGCTAAACAATAGCAAGCAAGAGCTAAATCAAGAGTGGCACATATGAGAGACTCAAAACACAACTAAAAGAAAGACACATACACATAAACAAATAAACATACAAATACAAGCACGAATGTAAGTTAGTTTGCCAATGATGATCTTTGTCCATCCAAACCAAGACTCATCAAGAGCACATGTTGGAAGGCCCTCCATCCAAAGCTACTAGGCAAAATTATGACCCATGAATATCAAATCCATACTTCACGTATCTATGAAGAACATGGGAGTGTAAGGATCCTGCACCATATACATCCAATACAACCATCCCACTAATGTTATTTGGGTGAAGAACAAAGCAAAGACAAGGTCCAATTCATCCTAAATAAACCATTGAAAACCAAGGATGGAAAGCTCCTTGTATAATATTACATGCATTGCCAATAGAACCTCTGCTAAGCACATTAATGAGTATCCACTACTTGTCTAAACACTAATGAAATTATAGTAGAGGAAAGCTCAACAAATGTGACCATGCATATACATTGATATGCAATATAGGAAAAACTACAAGCCTCAAAGCAATGGCTTTTATAATAAGGACCTTACTAATAAGATACCCATGGAAGATACAAGAGGTAAAACTCTCATATATTTATATCAAATGTGTTAACTAAATAAAAGGACCATAAAATGGAAACCTTATAAACCAAAACTTAAAACCATAACAAATTAGAAGAATGCCACAATCATCGTAATACTTCAAATGACGCTCTAATGTTATCTATAACAACATTGCCCCAATATTGTTTGGCACCCCAAGGAATTCCCTTAGATCCAATGGATTTGGAGTAGATGACCGAGGAACTATGCCTCCAAGCAAGTAATCCATCCACTTCACAATCAAGAAGAAAACACACAACACAATTGAGTCATTATAAGTTATGTATATGCCTTTAGGAGAACATTTATGACTTCAAACGAGGACAAGCAATCAGGCAATCAAAAAATCCTATAAATAACATTGGTGGGAAGCAATGATGTATCTATATGGGGTACATTACCCCCAAACACCTCATGATTTGATACAAGGTTTGGTGCAATGATACACCTAAACTATCCAATCTAGGCTAACCTACATATATACAACTAATGCAAAATCAAATCCCATGTAGTTCTCTAGTATAAGGGATGGTGAAGGGGATAAAGAGTGGGAAATAGCATGGTGCCCCATCGTTCCTTAGAAACACTAAGCTGAAGTAGTCTTCCTAACACTTGAGTGTGATGGATGGACAACTTAAGAGTATTTCATGATCCTTGAAGCATGGGAAGGAATCAAAGGATCTATTGACCTTGAGGCCTTTTTAACAATAGATCTTTTTTTTTCTTTAAAAAATAGCATTTATAAACACACCCCAAGACATATAGCCAACACGATATTTTAGAAAAATTATAGAGAAACAATAATTAGAATTAAGTTTAGGGAAGTCAAAATCCAAAAGAACAAATATAAACACACTCTTAGACATATAGCTAGCATGATACTTTAAAAGGATTGTAGACAAATATAATAATACTTCAAATGTAACTTGAATTAACAATGAGGTGTTTATCTAGTGGTAAGACTCTTGATTTGAAAACTTCAAGTCATGGGTTCAATTTTGGTGGACAATGTTAAGTTATAAAGTTCTAATTAGACTATATATCTTGGGGTGTACTTATATTACAATTATTTCAAGGTTCCAACACCCAAATGTAATTCGAATTGGCAACCTCTTGCCTAACAAGGCCTATCCACCTTTTTATTCTTTGAAAAATCATGTGCAAGTGAAATAACAAATGAGCATAAAATTTCAAGAGATTTTGCTCTATCATGCTTAAGGTAATTTTACTTTTAAGGACTATTGTACAAGGCATGGTTATGATATCACAACTTTCCATATAAAAGAATATTTCAACTATTATATTGTAATTTATTATTATTTTTAATTCATGAATTGCTTTGAAAGAAGATAACTAAGCATAAAATTTCAGGACTATTTTGGTCTATCATGCTTAGGGTAATTTTACTTTTAAAGACTATTCTACAAGGCACTATTAGGATGTTACAACTTTCCATATGAAAGAATATTTCAACTATTATATTGTAATCTTGGTTCACGCTCACTATTTTAAAATAAAATATGGAGCCTAGAAAGATGCACTAAACGTTTTAAAAAGATACCAATCATAAAACTGAATCATCTGTTTAGAAAATGAATTTGAAAGCAATAAAATTGACATTTAACATTGCAGCATACTTAAAACAAAATAACCCATAGGGAATAGTGCAATGTGCTTATAGGCAATAACGACAGTCAAAGGAATCAGCAATATAAAATACTACCACTCCATGCAAGACTATTTTTTCAACTGTTCATTTTCACGTCAAAACTTGTGTAACCAATACAGAAATTCCAAAAAGAAGCCACAATGAATACTGGAATACCAATGCATCAAGTAATTGCGGAAAGTGATGGTGAAAACAATTGAACATGGTGCAAAGGCACAGGTTGCACGGGGTAGAAGAGAGTTGTTCATATTCTACGCGGTAAAAGACCTGATTATTGACCAGCCACATCAGTGGCCATGTGTTTTGTTTTTTACATTGGATATTTTGATCGGCTTTCTGGCTTAAGGGTATTTTATTTTTGTATGGTCAAACTTAGCTGTTTTGCTCAAGACCTCTTATTCCAATTTTGCAACCTTTTGTTATGTTTAATTTACAATCTTTTGACTCTTTTCTCAAAAATTTCAGTTAGAAAGGAACTTTTATTCCACAAAAATAGGGGCTGAGACAAGAATCACATGGCTGGCTTTACTTTTTCTGTCTCTGATTGAATCTTCGTGCTTCTATTATATTTTTGCTCCAACTACTTCCAGTGAAATTATTCATTACCTTTCTAGTTGATGGTCGGTTTATCTTTTGGTGCAGCTGGTACATTTCAGCAGACGCTTAAAACATTTACATGCAGTCATAAAATGCTAATGGCTTACACACAAATACATAGGCATTGTGGTTTACACGCAAATACATAGGTATTGTAGAAAAGATATGCTGAAAAAATATGGGTTCAAGGAATCGTTCAAAGAAATCAATAAGAATATCATTTAGAATCAAGGGTATCAAATATTTAGCCTTTGAAAAAAGAAATAATCTTCACAATTATGAAAGATGAATTAAAATTTTAAATGAAAAAAAATCTAGATAATATATTATTTTAAAAGCTTAACTAAAATGTGTTTTAAGATACCATGTTCATTGTTTGGCATTAATAATTTGACCAATCTCAAATTCTCCTTTGCTAAGAATTATGAATTAAAAAAATTAAAACTATCATCATTTAAGAATATGTAAAGATGCAACAAAACATTATCATTAATTACTAATTTTGTAATGCAATCTCTAATTTATACCTTTTTCATACAAACATTTTAAAGTAGAAGTTATGGAATAGTTAACACTATCATAAATTAACATTACTTGGTATAAAACCATGTATATAGACTGTCAGTATGTTAGCAATTAAGATGAAATATTATATTTATTTCAAATAGATTAACTTATAATGTTATTAACTAATCAATTATTTTGATAGATAACTTAAAAGGAAAACAGTTCTTATAAATTTTATTATTACAAATTTAGGTTCATATGTATTTTAATTTAATAGTCATTCTTGAGTCTAAGTTGTAAACAGTGACTACATCTAATTTTTTATTAGTAAAACCATAAGGCATTATTGAAACAAAAACTATCTTATATGAAGATAAAACACAATATTATGATAGAACTCACATGTTGTACGACAGACTTAACATCTTAATGGTATAAACATGAATTCAAGAATGAATATCACAATATTTTTTGTTTTCTGTGAAGCCCAAGTATAAGTATTAACTAAAACCTGTATATATTTTTTCTGCATGTTAGTAATGAAAATCAATAAAAAAAGTAGAATGAATTTAATTCATTTATTTTCTTATTTTTTAATCCTTTTTGTTATCTGTATCAAAGATTTTTCCAATTTTTTTTATATGATTCCTCAGAGCATTTATAATCCAATACAATGTTTTTAATTAGGCTTGGTATCTATTTTCTTTATTGTTAACAAAATCTCTGAATATTTTGGAATATTAAATAACTTGTACATCGGCAACCCTATTTTGCTGGGAGAAAGCTCAAATGATGATGAAATAACTTGTGGCCAAGTAAAAAATACATTTCTACGGAAATATGATTTGATTTCTAGAATTTGCAACGTTTTACAGTAGAAAAGGAGCACTGCAAATTATGCAACAATGTTATTTCCAGTCTTTCTGCCTTGCCTTTGCATAGCAAAATTCAATATTATGCCAACCGCCAGTAGAAGGGACATGCTGGAATGAGAATAATTTTTATAGCTTGAAGATGCCAATTCTGTGACTCGAAAACATACAGATAATCACACATTTCTACATCTTTTACGAGAATCAGTTGTACATACAACTGGCAATTTAACCAGTACGCTTGATGTTCAAAATCAGTTGAGCATTTATGCCACATGATAATGATTCCATAAAAAGAACATGGATAAACAATGCACACTGAGATAGCGGAGTAACCGAAAACTGTGCTATGCCATACCCGTGGATGTAGTAACTCTATTCACCTGTAATCTTCAAATATCTTGTGAACATTGCCCATTATCCAGCGCTTCAAGTTCTATGTTATAGGCAAAGTACAATGACAAAATTAAAAAACAATTAATTCAACTTAATAAGAGCTGATAAATAAATCCCGACACAAACCTTTGGTCTCTTTTGGACCATCCTTTTTCTTCTTTCTCTTATTCTGCGTCAATGTCCCAGAATTTGATGAAGTAAATATGGAATTATACTTTTCCAATACATTTTCCTTCTCTTTCTCTAATCCCAGCAATCTGTAAGCTTCTGCAACTTTCTCAACGAGGGCCTTGTTTGGGGGTTTCCTATTGAACATCTCAAGGTTCCGAAAAGTCTGTGGATACACAATAAAGAAGATCCATTAGCATAATTCATGTTATATGCATGCATCTAATGCTCAAGGTTCCGAAAAGTCTGTGGATACACAATAAAGAAGATCCATTAGCATAATTCATGTTATATGCATGCATCTATGCATTAGAGGGGACAAATTTCTAAACAAGAAAGACTATTATAAAACAATTTTGGGATATACAAAAAAAAAATTAAAAAACTAGATCAAAAAACAGTCTGTTAACATTTATATTGCTTATTTTGTAATCCAGAAAAATAAACATATTGATAACTCCTAAACAAAGGACAAACGAAGTTGCTAGTAACATTGCTCGGTCAATGAAGGCTAAATACATGACAACTAAAGATTTTACAATATTGTTGAAACTTAGAGGTCCCAGTTTTTCACGTATTAAGCGTTGGCATCCAATGGAGTATGGCTTGCTTCCAGATAACTATAATTGGCTTGCCTCCAGTTTCAAGGTGTAAAAATATATGGTGAACATTCTCTCACAGATGAACGAATCCATGAATACATATTACAACGAATTCAATCACTTGGTGTATAATCTGTGAAATATGATTTGCTTCCAGATAACTATCATTAGCTGTTGCATAAATTTCTCATGGTCTATTACAAGTCGTCATTTTGCTTGTATTACTGTAGCTCACTCATCATTTAGTTATTACGACAATCATTTGTTGTGAATTGACATGAATTTTCATTACGGCTCAACACATCCCACCTTCCACAGAAAAGGCATGATCACAAATAATTGGAAACTAGCCTGGATGGTTTTTTGAATTATTCATTGTTTTCTCTAAAAAACAAGCTGAGGTAGTCTAATAAATATTTTGCTGTATTTCTTTAATTATTTTCTTGGTTACTATCCACCATGTTTGCTTACTGCTCTGGTTTTCACAGATAACCGTCTGTATGTTTCCATGAGTGCCACTTTTCAACAGGGCATCAGAGCCCAATGATCCATACCTTATGTATTAAAGAGCTCTTATGGAAA
The DNA here is from genome assembly GCA_015680685.1 of Gnetum montanum. NCBI lineage: Eukaryota > Viridiplantae > Streptophyta > Gnetopsida > Gnetales > Gnetaceae > Gnetum > Gnetum montanum. The sequence continues at coordinate 133,638 of MNCI01002316.1, forward strand.
GGTTGCTGCTTGTAGCAGAGAAAAAGGAGTAGGCCTTAATCATATAGATGGTACAAAACACCTGTAAGGAGTTTCAACTCTCATTCACATGCTTGTTTTAGTCATGCATCATTATTATCATTGTGGTGCCTTTATCTAAACAAACATATGAGCTAACCAGTTAGGGTAGGTGAACGATCTGACAATGAAATTTCCTATGGCTGGCTGTTTACCTAATGCATATTTTACATAACCTCATGTGGCACGTCACAGCATACCCGTTGTATTCAAACCTATAACTTGTATAACAAGAAGCCACCTGCTCTAACCAAGTGAGCTATGCCTTACTGACTTGCTTTGTTCATGCATATTTGTCACATTTTCTCTACTTGAGAAGAGGCATCGAAATTAGGCACCACATGAATGATGCTTGGAGATGACAGGCACCAGGTTGATCATCTGTTTGGCATGATGTTATAAGAGCTAAAAGAATCATTTCATCTCAACGAGACTTATGTATCCAGGGAAACTATGCATACATGTTGGTAGATACAGAAGAATGCTAAGAAAGTTGTATTAAGATCATTATGCTGAATGTTACTAGCACCAAATGGTACTATACTGGCTGCCTAGAGTTCCCAATATTGCAAACCTTGGTCCCTAAACGAAAGTGCAAGAGGTCTCCATGGACTTTGAAACAGAGCTACCCTAGACTTGTAAAGAACATGATGCAATCAAGACAACCTTTCTAAACGCAACCAAGGTTATAGGCATTAGTGGAAAATTTGTTGATGGTGGATGAAACTTGCCACCATAAATTCCCAAAGAAGATCTTGTTGGAACAATTATCTCTTATTTTTGAAGGAACATTACCTTTCCATAATGATCCAACCACCAGAAAAACGGAAACATATTCTTGGTTGCCATGTGTTAAGGAAGATTGGTCAGGGGGAAATAATCAAAGCTGGGTTAAGTAGCCTCATGCCTTTGAAGCAATGACCTTCTAGGCATGGTGATTTATTTACAAGAAACACTCCTAATTGTTGGTCATGAGAAGCTGAATATCATGTAATGTATTTATTAAAAGGCAACGCACGTATGGGAAATTTGCTCGCTACACCTCGTATTTATTCTCATGTTGATTTGGGAATCAAACAACCTTGAATGATTTCATATTTGAAACTGCACAAGGACTTCGCTAACTGCATAGGTTGTACTTAAATAAAAATGTAGTGGCAATAGTAAAAAGCATTATCAAAGAATAGTGCAACCATAACAGTACAAAAAGAGAACCAGTATGATATTAGATAATATGACAGCATTGATGATTATGATCATAAAAAATCATACGGTGCAGTGTTAATAATAATTATCAAAGGAACAGTATAACAATGCAACGTTGATAATTGTGATAAGAGAAACAACATACAACACAGTTTTAACATTTACATTTGATCTTGCAAAATCAACAAAATGCAAAACTTCATTGCAAATTTTTTTTGTTGCAAGATAAATATATGCAATTCTATAAACTTTGGTCTTAATTCAACAAGACAATGCAAAATACAATCTTAAGCTAGAAAATGTATACTGCAATAAAGTGCTAAAATCTTTTTTTTTTTTTAAAGTAATTGAATATCAAAGATTCGAGTTACATCAAAGATAGGATGAGACTTTTAAAGGATTAATGAGAATGAGTGGATTAAAAAATTAAAAAAAGGACTTCAGCTGTTAATTCCTCTTTGCTCTCTCTTTGATTTCTTCAAGGTTTTGTTTTCCTATAGTAATTGCATCGTTTTGCTCCTCATACGGATTGCTGAGAGTTGGGACTTTTTCCACCATTTAAAGGCACAACGAGGCCGAAAGGCTTACTTTACCGATTATTGATGCCTTTAATGGATAATTGATCCTTTTTAATTGGATAAAGATATATTTATTGGGTGATAAACGATCATTTTACATTAAATGAAATCACAATTATTCACTAGCCAAAATTCAAAAGGAAATCTAAAATAAATATTGTGTTTGCACATATGCTCCCATGCCATAAAATATCATTTCAAATCATGATAATAATAACAACAATAATAATAAGAGAAGAAAAGTGTAAGCTATAACCAATTATCATATTACCTTTATCAACCTTTGAGGCATCTTGTTCCGTTCATAGATATCTATCATATAAGAGCAGAATCCCCAAGGCACAGAATTCAACTTTGTACCTATTTTCTTCTCCCAAAAGGCATGTGCTTCTTCCACTCTGTTGTCTTTCTCCAATGCACGCACAAACTGTCTATAAGTTCCCATTGTCATACCTTGCCCCTTGCTTATCATCCATTTGATCACCTAAAAAGCATCATACAAAACCAATATTCAAAGGAAATGAAATGGAAGACTAATTATTTAGAATTCTAAAAATTGTGTGTAAATGAACTTGCATTCAATAAAGGTAAAACCTTATGGGAGATGACATAAATAATATTTATACTCTATCAAGTAGAAATCTAATTGCCAGGCTTTAAAAAGCTAGTAATTGTTGTACATGATTGAAGAATTGCCATGATTTCAAATGACATTCTTGCATAGTCAACATGACAGCAATTCTTTTAGCATTTAATTGAGTCAATCTGTAAATATATCTTCTATCATGTTTTCAAATCATAATCAAGAGCCATTTTAATTGCTCAAAGAATACATATTACATGAAAATGGATAATAATCAAAATTTCATCTGAAATTAATTCACTTCAAAGAACTTGTGCGAATTAGAAACCAATAATCTACATTGCAGAGCCAGAAGGCAACTTTCAAAAATTCAACAACCAATCAACGTACAATACACCAAATTCACAATCAGTATCCAAAATCTTGACATTTAAAGTCTTTCAGAAGTTTTTATGTTCTCTCTGTAATTCACATCCAGTATAAATTGCTATGAACGTATGTTTACTTGCTTCTGCGGAAAATGAACTCGCATTAATGATTACTATTAAAGCCCTTTCGAACCAGGTTAAGCAATCTCACTTTATTTTACATTTACTTTTTAGGTTGTATAATGAATTTCTTCCGTGTTCTTTGAAAGCATGGAGCACTAAAGAGATAAACCAAATGACATTAATAACATAACCGCCCAACACCATGACAGTTCAAACACAGGCTTACTTGGGCTAGGCTCAATATCTTGAACCATCACACTTAACAAGTTGAGTTGCACCAGCCTCCAAAGATATTCAATGAAGCAGAGACCAATCATAAGTTGCTACATCGAACATAGTCCAAAAAGTGTTCAGATAAATGTTTTACATGAAATTTGAAAAAGCCTGACTCACCGTTAAAACTGGTCAAATAAATAGTTAGATTGATTTCAACACAAAATGTCGTTTCACATTGTATAACTATTGTTTGCCTTTATATCTCACGTAAGCTACCTAAGGTGGATGTTTAAAAATACATTTAACAATATAGGTGTCTTGCTTGCAAAACTAATTGCGAGCGAGTCCTACAAAAGTGTATATTACCTCTAATTGTATGCATCAAATGTCGTTGAGCTTTGGAGACTTGGGGATGCAAAAATGTGTACCCAAGATGCAGTGGGTACATTTGGAAACGTGGTAGGAAACACAAGTGAAAGTACTATGTCTATCATCATCATCCCAGCCTTATCAAGGGCCAAATAAGCATTAATACTTATATCTTGAATGTCCTTCTTTATGCAAGCAAACCAAATATGTTTTAGTGTACCTCTTTGTTGGTTCTCCTCAACTTTAATATATATAAAAATTTGGAGGATGTAAAGCAGGTGAACTCAGTAACTTAGCATGCACAATCCAGTTACCTAGCTTAATATCTCTAAAATGGAACAAATCATACCTACCCATTTCAAATGGCTGCTTCTCTTAGCCTGCTACAGAACACTTAAATAAACACTCAAACACACTTCTATGCAAAGATATGTAGTAAAGCCTCTCTGCACATTCAATTCTTAACATGAACTGCCTAGCTATATAGAAATGAAATCTAATTGAATCCATAGTTAGTAAAAGTTGTATTATTTAATTTTTTTATGCACACGTCTTATGCTACATTCCCATATGTTTTGATATGAATTTGCATTTCAGAAATGTACCAAACACATACATTTTTGTGGAGATGCAAATCCATGGTGCATAGCTCTAATTCCATTGAAAAGTCCACAGCTACCATTTATGGTAACATTAACAATCATAATCAAAACATGATCTTCATTGACTTCAAAAAAACCATATGACAGAGTGGTTAGAGATATTATTTAGTGGGCCTTATGGAGGAAAAACATCTCTGATAAATATATTAAAGTGATTCAAGACATGTATAAAGGAGCTACCTACTAAAATTAGAACAGCTTGTGGAATAACATCTAATTTTCCAGTCACAGTAGGTCTACATCAAAGGTCTGCACTTAGCCTGCACTTATTTGTCATTAATATGGATGAATTAACAAAAGAAATACAAGATGAAATCCCTTGTTGTATGCTATTTGCAGATAATATTGTGTTGGTGGATACAACTCAAGAATATATTGCTGCTAAAATGGAAAAGTGGAGAAATGCTCTAAAATCAAAAGGCTTAAAAATTAGCAAAAGTAAAATAGAATATATAGAATGCAATTTTAACAATAGCATAAACAGTGGTGAAATAAAAGTGACAATTCAAGGCAAAAAAGGTCCCTCACTGCAAATAGCTTCACTACTTAGGATCAATCCTCCCAATCAAATGGTGAAATTGATAAAGATATTAGAAATAGAATTGAGGTAGGATCGTCAAAATGGAAAGAGACTAGTGGTGTTCTATGTGATAAAAAAATACCAATCAAATTAATAAGGAAAATTTATAGGACGGCAATCAAGTTTGCTATCTTATATGGTGCTAAATGTTGGTCTATATAAAAGAGGCATGAACAAGAAGTCAATGTAGTAGAAATGTGAATGCTCTTATGGATGTTGAATGTTACTAGAAGAGATAAACTACATAATACAAACATTAGAGGAAAACTTGGAATGGCTTCTATTTCAAATAAGCTACAATAATGGTGACTTAAATGGTTTGGACAAGTGCCAAGAAGATCAAACAATAAGCCTACAAACAAAGGTTGCTACATCATTGTTCTAGGGAAGCCATTGAAAGGAAGACCAAAGAAGACATGGGAAAAAATGATCGAAGATGATTTGAAGAAATTACAAATAAACAAGGATGTAGCTCTTCATAGAGGCAAATGGCAAAAAAGAACTTATGTAGCCAACCCCATTTTGTTGGGACAAGGCTAGGATAATGATGATGAATCAAGACACTGGCTTTTGATAAGGGCTTAGTGCATGATTCTTAGTCCATTGTGTAGTGTAAATATCATCTAAAGTACATGTCCAAGTTCTTAATGATTACAAGTCTTGCTTTTCATAGTATACTAATTTGGCACTCTTTTCAAACTATAATATTAATAAAGTTTTAAAGAAACCTGAACAACACGATGCCACTTTTCCTTTTTTTCCAATTGATGCAGAGCTATTTTTAGGACAGCAATTGGAAAGGTTGGCTCCCATGCAACCCAGGAATCTAAAGCTCCATAAACGGCTTCTCTTGAATTTTTGGTATTTAGTACCTGAAATCAGATAAACAAATGGTTTAATAAGCAGAGAACAATGACTCTCTGATTAACAAGTCATCTTTAGTAAAGACAACACATAAATCAACTAAATAGATATCCCAGCAATGTAGGAAAGCATTTAATAAATACATGTGTCTAAATTTTGTAGCATAAGGAAATACATACGTTTAAGAAATACAAACATAAGAAAACAACACGAAGAAAGTCATTCACAGTAACAGTTGAAGATGATACGTTTGATGCTTCTTCCTCTTAAAAAGTGTCAAACATTATATCAAAGAAGTGGAAATAAAAGGAATAACAAAAGGGTCTCTGATGTAGACAAGACATAAGAAATATATAAACTTACAAATACAATGGGACAGTGTAATGAGGCCAACAATATCAGATGGCATGTAAATTAGGCATTAGGTAGCTTTCAAAATGGAAGGGTGTACGGCTTTTCAACTTCACACTTTAAATGAGGGTTTAATGTTTTTACACTTTAATTCAAATTAGGATAAGGATTGAATCCCTGCAGCCAGTCACTAGTTTACTGGTGCTAATAGTCTAGCTCTTGTCAAACTCAAATCTATTTGAAAAAGTTCACTTTTAATTATGAATAACCAACTTGAAAGAGGCTTTTCCCAATTTCTTCTAGAGAAGAACTCATAACAGGCAGGAATGCAGAATGAAATTGAAGAGTCTAAAGGGCCCTGGATCTACAATCTAAGCTTAAAGGAAATAAAAAACTTTGTTAGAACAAGCACACTCTTGTTAAACTTTCTTAAATTCTGTTATGTCTCTCTTATATTATGAATGAATATGTGCTGCTACAATTATATAGGCCTTGATCTCCCAAAAATAGATTTGGAGAGATAAGCATGAATCTCGGAAATCATGGGGATGATCCTTATCATCTTATTTAAGGATCTTCTTAATATGGGATAACCTAAACATAGGATTGGATAAGAATTACATGAATAGGATCTTATCTTATTTAAAATAGATTAATAGATGAGATCTATCTAATTCTATTGTGGAACATCTAGTCATCATATTCCACAAACCCCCCCATGATGATAAGAGGTTCCACTCCTAAGAAGTCTCAAAAAGACTCAAACTTTTCACGGCTCAGAATCTTAGTAAAGATGTCTACCATTTGTGCTTCAGTTGCACAATGTTCCATGTTGAGTATGTTATCTTGGATCAAGCTTCTGGATGGTGATGCTTGATATCTATGTGCTTGGAATGCCCATGATGAACAGGATTGTGAGCCACCGCAATAGCATTGCTATCATAGTATAAGCAAATGGGAGATTCAAGTGTATATTCCATTTCAATGAAAACAAAGTGGATCCATATGGCTTGAGTAGCAACATTCGATGCAGCAATGTATTCTACTTTTGTTGCTGAGAGTGCAACTATAGATTGCTTCATGAGATAAGTGATGGACCGAGGAAGAAACAAAAGCTAGAAGTTGACTTTCGATCTTCAAGGTCACCTCCCCAGTCTGCATCAATGTATCCCAATATCTTGAAATTTGTATGTCGATGAAACGTGATCCCATAATCTGTAGTAGTTTTTAGGTATCACAATACCCGTTTTGCAACTTTCCAATGTGATTCATGCAAATCTTGCATGAACGAAGAAAGGTAATGTACAACATATTGGATATTTGAACGAGTATTGGAGAGATACATTAAACTACCAACCAGGGATCTGTATAGTGAAGGGTTGATAGATAGGGATTTGTCATCCCTGGTAAGTTTTGTACCAAAGGCAAGTGGTGTATCTAAAGAATTACAATTAATCATGCTAAATTTTTTAATTAAGAATCAGGCAAATTTCATTTGGCATATGGAAATTGATTTTGTTTTTTGGATAACTTGAAAACCCAAAAAATATGACATCTTCCCTAAATCAGACATTTTGAATTCCTTTTTCATGGCATTAAGAAAATTATTTCCTAATGCAATTGTAGATGAAAAATAGATTAAATCATCTACATATAAACAAACAAAAATAAAATCATCTCCAGATACCTTTTTGTATATTGTTGTTTGAATCTGAAGATTGGTGAAGCCTTCTTGCATAAAAAATGCATGAATAAGTGCGTACCATGCACATGAAGCTTGCTTGAGCCTGTATAATGCTTTATAGAGCTTGTAAACATGATTTCATTGTCCTTCATCAATGAAGCCTAGTGGTTGTTCCACATAAACTTCTTCATTAAGAAATCCATTGAGGAATGCAGAAGCCACATCCAAATAAACCACATAGCTAGCTTGTGCAGCAATGGCAAAAAAGATCCTCACGGATTCCATCCGTGAAATAGGAGCAAAGTTATCATCAAAGTCTCTACCTTGTTGTTGGAGATATCCTTTGGCAACTAGGCGAGCTTTGAATTTTTCTATTTCACCATACTGATTTCTCTTAATTTTAAATATCCATTTTAAACTGATAACAGCCTTACCATACCGATTTCTCTTAATTTTAAATATCCATTTTAAACTGATAACAGCCTTACCATACTGATTTCTCTTAATTTTAAATATCCAACAATTATCCAACACAACTTCGATGACTGTAGATGGTTCCAGTAAACCATCATTGCTTCCCCCCATCGGCGTAAGTAGCACAGAAAAATCATCGTCCATGGCAATGAAGAGAGCATCCTCAATAGATTCCACGTCCTGGGGTGGTGGAGTAGTGTCGTTACGAAAATGACTACGGGTCATGTGCTTTGTAAAATTTGTATCCAGCATGTTGGAGGCTCAATGATATTGAGCTAGCCGAGAAGTGGATGGAATCTACCATGATGTGGACATTGTTGATGTAGAAGGTGTGCCAGATGGAATGATTTGTGGGGGCGTTGCTGCAAAGGGTTGTCCTTGAAGAGGGAATGAAATCGGATGATGCTGTTGCATAGCATTGGCCTTTGAAACACTTTGATTTTTATCCCAACGTGAAGCAATGTTGTAAATAGATGCCTCGTTAGAATGAGTTGCCTCCCACCCTGGATGTTGCAAGACAAATGAAAAACATGGTGGTAATGAGGATGAAAAATAGTGTAGAATACCATAATGTGGTGGCATGATGTATCGATTGGGCTGTTGGAAAGTTGGAGAAGATAAAATGGGACCACCGTATTTGGCCAGTGCATGACTAAAATGGGCAAGGGATGAGAACATGGATGTAGCAGAAAAGTGAGGAAAAACAGCACCGTGGATGGCCATGCCGCTGTAAAGTGGCTTGTGTTCTCCGTGGCTAAAACTGGAAAAATAGTCCTGTGTATTGTTTGGGTGATGTGTGTTGATAGGACTTTGCATATTGTTTGGGTGATGGGTGGTGACGGGAATTTGTGGGAAGGAGCAGTTGGTGTGTGCTTGACTTGTGCTGCTAGGAGATGATGATTGTAGCTGAAAAGAGGTGATCGTTCTTGTGGGGAAAATGTCTTCTGGTTGCTGTACGTGGATGCCTGTGTGTGGACAGGCAGGAGAAGTATTGCCTAGGTTGACGTTGAAGGGATGGCGTTGAAAGGAGGGCAAATAAATCAGGTGTAAGCGGCTGCAAATCAGAAAACATTCTGCTGCTGGTAGGACCCTCCATCGTCTTGTGTTGGCCTTGAGAACTGTTGAAAAAATTGGCAGATTTTCCAAGACGTTGGCCCAAGCCAACTTATGCATAGAGAACATGACGTTTTGTGGTATGGGCATGCTGCCATAATGTTGGAACATTTCCTCCATGAAATTCACATCACGTGAATCAACCACCTTTTTATTTGCATCATAACACCTGTATTGTAACACCCACTCATAGGGAGCAAGAGTTGGCATCCGAAGCCCCCTAAAAAGAAGAAAGTTCAAAGAAGAAAATGCCCAGGTGGCTTTCTTTCTACAACAATCAAACTAACATTAACCTATAAAATTAAAACGAGATCAATAACGCCCAGATCTAGCTCAAGAATAGGTCAATCAATATTAATTTAAGAATTAAGAGATAATTTTGAAAGAAAATAGGCATAGTAAAATTTCTGTGCAAGATGCATTAGATTAAAAGATAAAAGCTTTTTATCATTCAACCTAAAAAGAAATATTTAATTAAGATGATTTGCACACTTGAAAACCAAAGAAATGACCACATAAGTAGATAAAATAATAATCTCATATTTGTTCAATCACATAATAATATTTTATAATTTCCAGCCACACACAAAAACAAGATCTGAATTCAACTCTTGTAACCATTTTACCAGTAATCATTTAATCAGGAAATTCATATGTTCAATAACATAGAATAGATAGATCACAACCATAAATTAACATCCTAGGTTTTCCCCCACTCCATCAACTTATAGAAAGATATTAAAATCAAACTTGAGAAGGTGTAGGAAGAAAATAAGTATAATTCAAGATTTAGATCCAAGATTTATGCATTCAAAAGGGGAGGGTTTATCAACCGAATTCCAACCAAAATCCAAGAATTCAACAATCCACAATTATCAATGGGCCCAAGGATACTCTCGCTTTCTACCGGCAGTACCAATCCTCACATCAAGGATCCATAGCCCCTATTGGCAATCCTTTGCCAAAATGCCCCAAATCATTATGGGTGTTTCTGAATCATTACAGAAACAACTCTCATCCCACTCTTTCAAGGATGGGCAAAGAGATCCAAAAGAAATAAGTCTAAGCTTACAACAACAATCTTGATATTTTCCTTGGCAATCCTTTGCCATACATGCCCCAAATCATTATGGGTGTTTCTAAATCATTACAGAAACAACTCTCATCCCACTCTTTCAAGCATGAGAGTGCAAAGGTTGGGAGGAAAGATCAAAGAAAAATATAAGTCTAAGCTTACAACAACAATCTTCATATTTTCATACAAGCATTGCAAAGGTGGTTAAACAAGCAAGAAGAGAAAAGTGTGAGAAAATCAGCCCTTGCTAGCCATTATCAAACATAACAAAGATGGATCATTTTACCTCCTTGCTTAGATATCTTGCTTATTAGGAGGAATTATCCAAATATTGGATTGCTATGCCGCACTTGCTTTCTTCCTCTTTGCTATCTCTTGTAGTAGTGATCGTCTTCTCTTCCTTCGCAACCACACTCCTTGTTGATGTATCCTTCTTCTTTTTTTGTGTTTTGCAAAGCTACTTTTGCCTTGTGTGTTCTCTTTTTTTCCACTCCTCCTCTTCCTATTTGTAGGTGGAATAAGGGATAATGAATGGTTTCTTGTAACTAACTAGTTGGGGACTGTTCGTATTCATTTCTTTAGTTTCCTGTAACTGACTAGTTGGTGACTATTCGTATTCTTTTCTTTCTTTTTAAAGTTCTCCCCCTCTCTCTCTCCCTCTTCCTATTTGTAGGTGGAATAAGGGATAATGAATGGTTTCTTGTAACTGACCTGCTAGGGACTGTTCGTATTCTTTTCTTTAGTTTCCTGTAACTGACTAGTTGGGGACTATTCGTATTCTTTTCGTTGGTTTCTTGTAACTGACTAGTTGGGGACTGTTCGTATTCTTTTCTTTGGTTTCTTGTAACTAACTTGTTGGGGACTATTTGTATTCCTTTCTTTGGTTTCTTGTAACTAACTAGTTGGGGACTGTTCATATTCTTTTCTTTCTTTTTAAAGTTATCTCTCTTTCTCTCTCTTTTCAACCATGGATCATGAGTTCAATTCTCTTCATGATCACTATAATAAAATCAATAAAGTAAGTATATTCACAAGTTGCAAGTTCAATTCCTAAATCAACAATTTTTTGATATTTTAGAATTCAGATTTTGCTAGATCTCAAGTTCAATTCCTCTTGAACATTCCAACATAATATCTCTCTCTTTATCATTCAAAATTGTCATAAGATGCAAGGAAAGAGTTTTCAAATAGATTCATGACAAGGGCAATTTAAGATACATAATCAAATAAGGCACCTTCTTTTTCAGGTTATCAACGATGTGAATTTTTTCATCGTCTTACGAGCCCTGAAAGGTCATCACGTGACCTTTCTACAGCAATGGAGAGGGTACTTATACTCTACTATTTAACTAAAAAGAGCATTGCATCACATTTAGATAAAATAAAATATAAAGCTACAGTATTTGCACAAAGTATCCCTGATTCATGGGTCAGGTTCCTCCAACTTGATTCATGGGTCAAGTTCCTCAATATGAACATTCTTTTGCATCTCAACATACCTGTTTTAGCTCNCCATATATTATTTATTATTATTAATTTAAAACATTCCCAGCATGTATTTTAAATCATATTTCTGATGCATAAAGTATTTTAAACATTTATCATAATACATATAAAAATATGTCAACAAATTTATCACTATTCCCACCATTTCCATCATAGTCCAAATAGAGCACACACACAAGTTGTCAACAAAACATGCACACAAACACATAGAAAGACTATTACAATCATTAACGCAAAAACTCAAGGAAAAGTGGTTTGTTACATGTATGCTTTGGAATTTAACACATATCCAATAAAAATACAGTGTAGATTTCATATCTAATTTTTTCTGATTTTGTGTAGGGATTTGCACATAGCAAGGTGAACCAAAAATTTTCAAATGAGAGATATTGGGTGGATAACCATTCCATAATTCATATGGTGTTCTATCTAGAATTGACCTTGATGGCACCCTATTTAAAAGATAAATTGATGTTGCACAAGCTTCTGCCCAAAACTTATTCTCTAAACTTGACATTTAGAGTAGACATCTTGCCATTTCAACCACTATTCTATTTTTTCTCACAGCAATGCCATTTTGTTGAGGTGTGAATGATGTGGTAGTTTGATGAATAATCCCATTTTTCTTGCAAAATTCATCAAATTCATTTGATAAAAATTCACCACCACAATCTATTCGGATTTTCTTAATTGTATTGCCACTTTGATTTTCTACTTTCACCTTGAATTCTTTAAAAAATCCCAATGTTTGATCTTTTAATTTCATAAAATACCCCCAAGCAAATCTTGAAAAATCATCCACTTTGATTAACATATATCAGTTTTTACCTAGGCTCAATGTTTGCATGGGACTAGATAAATCCATGTGAACTAGATCTAATTTTTCTTGAGATCTATGTTCTTTTCTAGGAAACAACAACCTTGTAATTTTTCCTAGTTGACATATGCCACAATCATGATTATCTGGCAAAGAAAAATTTGGCATACCTCTTACAATTTTTCCTTTTTGCATGTGGTCAATTGAGCCAAAGTTGACATGTCCTAACCGAGCATGCCATAACCATGCTATGTCTTCAATGACAGTAAGACAACGAACATCCTTTTGCATCTGTAACTTGTACATTTGATTCTTGGTTATAGGAATAATGGCAATACCTTTATCATCATTAGCATTAGAAATTTTACAAACACCTTTTTCAAATTCAACACGATACCCATTGCGACATAATTGCCCCACACTTAATAAATTGTTTGAAAGATCTAGAACAAAATAGATCTGGGAAATAACATATTTGTTACCTTGAGTTGTGAAGGCAAGTGATCCAATCCTGGCAATGGTTAACTTCTTCCCATTACCTATAGTTACCTTTCCATCATATTTTTTCAAGCTTGAAAACAGTTTCTTATTCCCTGTCATGTGATTGCTACACCCACTATCAACATACCGAATGTTGTTGTTGTTGCTAGCATCTGGTACCTTTGTGGAGATCAAGAGTTGATCTTCCTCCTTTTCAATGTAAAATAATTTCTCACCTTTTTTTTGGTCTTCATGTTCTACAATTTTTGCTTTGCCCTTCTTTTCATACTTCTTTCTTGACCAACATTCAAGAGTATTGTGGGTGTTGGTACCACAAAAATCATAATGCTTACCTTACTTTGATTGATTTGATCTTCCACGACCATGACCTTCGGATTTGCTATGACCACGTCCACATCCTCTAAATGAGGATCCACTTGAGGATCTTTGATGTTGATTTTGATTCCAATTGGATGTCCTCTGAAATTGTGCTTGAAATGCATTTGCTGTTGAATCCTCACAATCAGCAATTCTTTGCTCGTATGTCCTTAAGCTTCCTGCGAGCTCAACCATGGTCATCTTATCAAGATCTCTTGCTTCTTCAATAGCCACGATGACAGGATCATATCGTCAGGTTACACTTCAAAAGATCTTTTCAACAACACACCTTTCCTCAAGTGTTTCTCCACAAGATTCAAGTCCATTTCAAACTTGTTGAAATCAGCTGATGTATTGATTAATATTCTCTGAATCTAGCATGTGCAAAGATTCAAAATCTTTCCTTAATACTTGTAACTTGACAACATGAACTTTTAATGATCCTTTGTATGCAATCTCTAGTGCATCCCATGTAGCTTTGCTAGTTCAATGCATGACAATTTTGGGAAAGATTGTCAAATCTGACCCAAATTGAATGATGAATAATGCTTTTGCATCTTTCTTATGAAGCTCCTTAAATTCATTCTTTTCATCTTCCTTCAAGGCTTGAAATGTTGCTTGATCAACATCTTGGAATCCATTTTCAACAAGATCCCATAGATCTTGTGAGATCAAAAATGTCTGCATCTTGATTGCCCAATATTCATAATTCTCTCCATTGAATATAGGAACTTGGAGAGACACAGATCCGTGATTTTGGGCCATTCTAAAGAGATATGTTGTCAAGAATCTAAGCTAACCTGCTCCGATACCAAATGAAGAGTCTAAAGGGCCCTAGATCTACAATCTAAACTTAAAGGAAATAAAGAACTTTGTTAAAACAAGCACACTCTTGTTAAACTTTCTTAAATTCTGTTATGTCTCTCTTCTATTATGAATGAATATGTGCTGCTACAATTATATAGGCCTTGATCTCCCAAGAATAGATTTGGAGAGATAAGCATGAATCTCAAAAATCATGGGGATGATCCTTATCATTTTATTTAAGGATCCTTTTAATATGGGATGACCTAAACATGGGATTGGGTAAGAATTACATGAATAGGATCTCATCTTATTTAAAATAGATTAATGGATGAGATCTATCTAATTCTATTGTGGAACATCTAGTCATCATATTCCATAGAAATGTGACCATTTTCTTTTTCTCAATCCTAGATGCAACTTTCAGTAAAGCACATGTATTGATGGATGACGCATAGATGGCACTCCATGAGATGGGTGGAATGTGATGATGCAATGCAGATGAGAAAAGATGAGGTGGAACAGTACTTTTAATGCAAGTTAAGGCATAACATAGACACTTTTGCAACTCAAGGCATACCTATTAGACCACTACTTAGCTCCCTAGAGAAATACTTCAAATTTGATTGGACTGCACATTCTTCTCTTTCAACTACTTAGGATCAAATGTCTAGTAAACTTCACACATTATGTTATGTGGGCAATGCTAAGTTATGTATTACAAAAACATTGTAAAAAGAATTTTGAACTGCTCTGTCTTGATAGATCCAAGAGGGTCTAGTGAACGTAAGTAAAATTTAGTTTCAATTATGTAGGTGTTGCAAAGGAAAGACATTATGAGATATTAGGGGCTATAGTGGACATTGTCAAGAAGGTGACAAGGCTGCCTGAGGATGAAAAAACCCTAAAGGCATGAGTCCCCAAAGAAGGTAAAGGAGTATTAACAAAAGGAGCCCTTCTTTGGTTGCCAAGGTCCAAGATCCTAACCCTACAATAAAGGAAGGAGATGAAAACTCATACATGCATTCTATCACAACTCATAGATACTCGGAAGGAAAGGACAAAGGAAAGCACATGTGCACCAATGAAGAACCTACTCAATGCTCCAGCTTATGCTAAAGGGGATTCACGCCTAATGGAAGATATGAAAAGGAACATTTTTCTTATATTAGAAAGTTTTCAACTATTGAAGAGCACCCTCACCCCAAGATATGCTTGATTGTTGGTCCTAACCAAAAGGATCATCTTTGCCCCTTTCTTTCAAAAGTTGTCCTGAAACAATGCCTAAGATGGCAACTTCTCCTTTCAACATCCACAACTTTCCCCACACTAGACTCCCCACGTCTGATGTCAGGCCTCACAAGCAGCCCACTCCTTGTCCTAAAAAAAACCCATCCCCCAAGATCCCAATACCAACCCTAGATGGATAAACCCCATCAGGAGTGAAACCTCAGCTTTGATGCTAGAGAATTAGTGGATAATGACATGAAGGCTTCACAACAATTTTTGAAGAATGAGAAGCAATGTGACTGAAGAAGATTCCTTGTGAAGTTTTTCCTAAATGTGCTAAGATGCACTTTCAGTGCATATCGAAGGTTTTTTATCGAACCAAAAACTTGATGGCTGCTAAGCATTTCAGACTACTTATTATTAAGGCATGATGATGCCTTCCCCCATTGCAGGGAAGGAACATCTGAAAAAAAAGAATTATGTTGATTTTAACCGTTTCCATTTATAGGCATGGTTTGCACCCATGGTGAGTTGTGAATGGGCATCTCCCTCTGATTTTCTCCTGTCTATCATAACGATTAACCATTTTTGGTGGATAGTTAGCTATTGTAAAATTTATCTATTCCCAAGTTGTGCCTTTTTTTGTAACATGTACAGAATTTTCTTTTAAATTGTAATAGAACAAACAACCCTTTGTCTTCCGAAAAAATGATACAATCAAGTCAAATTTGTAGTAAACGGCCCTCAAGAAAGGGAAAGAACTTATTTAATTTTATAGAATTACAGTCATAAAATTTCATATGCTTTTGACTATATTTTGCATGTGAATGCTGTCAAGGCACCTAGAGAAAACCAAACTAGTAGAAGATCAGATTTAAATGAAAATAGGGAAACCTCAACCTTGTTGTAGAACATGAAAATATGTCAGTACCTTGCATTTTATGTGGTAAAATAAGCCGCATAAACTATGCATGTCAGATGATAAACAAGATTCGCAACTATTTTTGGAAAAACTGAACATCAGAGGAAGGAATGCTATACCAAGATAAAGGCAATCCTTAGAAATTAGCGTCCATCTTTATCTAAACCTGTATATCTATGTGTTTTTATCAAAAGCCATACAACCATATATAACAATTTTATTAATAAAAATAATTTCACAGTACACTCTGATCTCTATTTAGAAGATCAGTGTTGAAACTGTTAAATTTAAGACTGGTTTTAATACATTCTGTGAAGGACTAAACTCTTACCTTGTTAACAAGAAGGGTTGCCCTTTTTGCAACGCTCATTTTTTTCTTGGATGCAGTAGCTGTACTCTCTTCGTCAGTCTCAGAATCCTGCAAAAAATATAGAAGACAAATTGTTCAAATGAAATGGCTGCTATATAAGAGGGGATACAGTATGCTTAATGACAATGAAATGTAGGGATTTTTATACTTAAAAGTAAAATCCTAACAAACTTATGATTGCCAAAGTCAAAAGGCAAAGAATAAAAGCAAAAACTTGGGACAAAGTGTAAAGGAAGAAAATCACCAAGGCATCTTGTAGCATGTAAGATGGCCATCTAACGATTAAAAATAATTTAATAACATAATTTATTATGAACAAGAAACATGGAAAGAATTCATAATGTACTTCATATAGAATAAAAATATAGATTTCAAATTTAGTCCAATATAGTTAGCCAAAAGTCTTACAATTTCATAAAATAAGAAATTCTTTTAATGGTTTTGCTCCAGTAACTCTAACTGGCAAGGAGCAGGTTCAGGAATGTAAGCAAAATCAAGACTGTGATTGTACTCTATATTCCTCTGTGTTTAGGATTTTAGTACTGATACTGATACTGATATTTTATTATGTCTGTGTTTGAACTTTAAGTATAAATGAAAGCTTCTAGCTAAGTTCTCCCTTTCTTTTTTGGAGAGCCTAAAGGTCCCCAGGAATCCCACTTTGACGGAAGGGATGTTCTCGGTAGTTTTGTGGTCCTTATCCCAAATGGGTTTCTGTCTGGTTAATGGGCAATTATTATCTTTCTTAGCTTAAGACAGCTAAGTAACAAGTTCTTGACTTATTTTGAAACTACATCAATGAAAAATTGAAACTCAAAATTCAGTTAATTATAGTTCTTGAAAATGTATAGCTAAGACTCTCACTTACAAATGTTAACAAAGTTTTTTAGCCATACTGCCTACATTGGAAGATAATTTTCATGATTTCAACATTTGTTGGCAACTGAAATTTGGCTCAACACACTGAACTATTAAACGCATCATTAAGTAAGACAATGCATACCTGAACTTCAAGTGTTCATGGATTTTGTTAAGTAGCATAGTACTATGCCATTGGCCAATCATGACTTTGCTTTTCATAATGAAAATTTAAAAAAGCACATAAAAAACTCAAACTTTGAACAATCTAACCACTGATCATAGTCACTACTATGTCAGTGTCAACTAATTAGTTATTCATATGTTTAATGCTGCTTCATAGAATCAGTGTTAGAAAGCCTCAGACCCCGCAAATGGCAAACTTTCGTTTCAGAGACTTGAAATTCAGTAATTATTTTCTAGACCTCATCAAAAACTTGTCACTGACCCATTGAAAATGACGTCATCAATATTTTCTTGTTAATGACAATGACCTCACCAAAACTAAAAATCCAACTCATAAACCGATGTCAGTCAACCTGGAACTCAACGAGCACTTGTGGATATTCAGCAAGTCTCATAACACTGCATAGGATTGTCTTGAGCTTCCCAGACTATAATTCTTTTCATTGAGTTCACAATTTACAACTCATACTCAGAGCCTACAATGCATATCTAACAGAATTATGCTAAGATAAACTGTCTTTGGGTAATCACTGAAGGTTAAATTTCTTCCAAATATAAGCATTGATCTTCAATTCCAACTCATCAAATATTTAGTTAAGTTAGCTGGAATTGTGGTAACCGTCTTAGCGATTGTTGTTGTTTAAGTTTAAACATAAAGTTTCAAAGATAAATATAGTTCTTTTCTGATTTCTCAGAGATGGTAACAAATATTCATACTGCCTAAAAGAAACCATAGTAAATGAAGCCTGTGTAACCAGGCCTACTAGGTATGGGAAATCTCTAATTGCACGGTACCAAAACCTAAAAAGGGGTACAGCTAGTTTGAAGGTCCCACAAACCGGAACGACCCAAGGACCAAACAGACAGCATACTATCCCTTGCAGCTAAAAATAGAAGTGAAAGTTTGCCAATAATCTTTATGGAAAATTTTATTATTTTTTAAAAATTGATTAAACTTATCGTTTTCCCTTACTAAAAGTAATACATCATTGACAACACTGATTCTCAAAGGACCATCTCTTCTTCTCTTCCTAAAGCTTCCCTTTAAGATTTTGCAAGATGTATTTCAATGTAATGGCAATGATATAGCCTAATCCAATATAGATATTTCTCTCAAAGTTGTGTAGCAGTTATTTACCAGCAATTCATATTTATTATATATAATTTTACAACTGTAACCACTTTCGAAAAGGTAGTCTCCTTATTACAAATGAGTATTCTGCTTAAACTTTCTGTAAGATTCAAGGTATCAGCAGAGCCTTTAATCAACAGGATTAGAGAATGTTCATAAAGGACTTGGATCCAATGATGACAATGATGCCCAATTACAGAAGTCGATATTTTAACCTGCTTTTATTATTAATGAAAATTCTCTTTTCACTTCTTAAACTCAGAAAAAGGAAACCAATTCCCACAGGCTCTAATGCAAGGTACGATACAGTGAATGTAATAATATTTTTTGGTAAGCAAATATAAAGTGCCAGTATGTGCATGGATAAGAACATATACTTTTCAAACGGATGTTGTTTATAATCAATAGATATTACCAAGGTGGTTTGTTGCCATTTAATCTACAAAAAAGTTTATATGAAACATAACTAACGTAAATGGGTCAATGTCAACTTTGAATATCAATCAGCATACCGTCATTATAAAGGAAAAAGTCAAACCTCTCTAAGAACAGCAGTAATGTCCACAAAATGCATTTCGGCTGCCGAATACTTTGCTTTTTCATGCCGTGAGTGTTTTGCTTTTTCATGCCGTGAGTGTTCCGTTAAATATGAATCTGGTTTAGAAGCAGATTGAAACTGACGTGTACGAATGTTTAGCTGAATCGGATCACCGGCAAACTTGATTACCTGGTGTAGCCAATGTTGCTTTTCCTTCTCTGTTACACAAAAAGAACAATGCCAAAAGAAATTTGAAAAAAAAAAAAAAACACATTATTTTAGACTGAGGTTTCGGCTCCATAAACAGAAACACAATAATAAAATTCTTAACTATAACACTATTTTCCGACATTTTTATCTTTATACCGAACACCCCATCATCATCTCAACTTTATCATTATTTCTTCTTACTCCTCAATATCATTGTGGTATTATACAATATGTTTATTTACTAGAAATGTCAAAAGTCATGTTTCTCATTCATGACAGAAACATCGTAGACAGTTCCCAGAATACATTATCAGTACGTATACAGTAAGTCGTAAAATTGGCCCCAAAATTATAGTGCAGCATGGTGTTAACATTTTGGGTCATAACTCCGAACAATTTGACAATAAGTACATCCAAGATATATACCAACATCATGCTTTAAAAGAATCGCAGAAGAATTTAACGACGTCGGTTTATTTATTGATGTAGCTGCACATATTCAAGTCATTCGCGTATCAAGATGAGCATTTTATTTTGAAAACATATAAAACGAAAGGAAGTGGAAATTCACTTCTAGTTAACAATATATACAAAATCTGAACGACTTACCATGGAGAGAAGTCGTCTGAATGACGTGTTGAATTTGATCGGGAAGCAGCAGAAGGCCCTTGGATTGCTTCAAGACCTTTGTTATGTTCGATGCTGCGAGCTTTCTCAATGCCATTTTTGCGGATATAGAAAATCAAATTACTTCATGGAAATAGGAGGGAGCAGCTGGGTAAATATTGCAGTGAACCGTTCAATACATAATCCAATATGTTCTGTAAACAGCTCGCTATATTATAAATTCACGATACAGTTCTAAGCATGTATTCAAGCAGAAAGCCGATCGCATCTTCATCCCGCGGTGGTTATTAGTGGTTGCAGGTGATTAAAATTTACCATTTCAAACAATGAGTATTAGGTGTTATAAGATTGTGTTAATTTGAAAGCAATGATGAGTTATAAAATTGTAATTTGATTATATATGTTTGGTTTTACCTACATTATAATCGAGTTTCAACCCTCTCTAAAATTTAGAATTTTAATAACTTATTGTTACTCTAGTGATATTTGTTGATTTCTAATATAAAAATTCTAATTTCAATTACAAAGGTTTTACCAATTTTACATTTATCAATCAACTTGGTGTGAGACCTAGTCTTGTGCTCCAATTACTTGGCTAAAGCATCCTTTGACCACCTTATGAATTGCTAGTAATAGGCTTGTTCGTAGTAAATGTTGATATAAGACATCACTTTTAGGTTGCCAATGAATATTGGCTATAGTTAGATTATTATTTTTTATGTAAGATGTCATTTGCAATCATAGATTGTAGTATAGGTCATTATGGGGGTGGGGCAAGGACACCTACAATTATTCAAGACAAAAAAAGTACAAAGCTTTTAATGAATTCTTCAACAAGTGATTGTGTCTAAGATAACATTATGGAGACTTGGGTTTTTATGGCAAAGTTGAGCAAGTATAGGGTTTAAGAGAACCCTCATATTCAAGGATTTGATTGAAATCCAAATTGTAGATGGGAGGGGCCCATTTCCTATTATGAATGTCATAACATTATAGCAACAATTTGAAAAGCGGTCAATTAGAAGAAGCATCCAAGGAATCGTCTAGTGTGTCTAGCAAATCTAAAAGGACTATGCATTGGACACAACACGAACCTAAGAGCATATTCATGTAGTGATCTAATAACCCAGTGTTCAAGACCATTTTTTGAAAGAATTTGTAGTTATGCAATTGTCGTTTATTAAGAAGCAAGAGGCAATTGCAAAAATAGGGAACTGAGAAGTACATCTAGAATAGCAATATTCATCTTTCTAGGTAAAGAGAAAAAACATAAATTTTATAAGTTTATGTAAAGATCTCATTTATTTAAGAAAGATTAAAAAGTGGTATGAAAGAAAAGACTAAAAGTGTAGGAACAAAGCTACAAATTCTATATTAAGCAGAGAAGTAGTAAAGCAAAAAGCTAAAAAGTGATTCTATTCATCGTAACAACACAAAATGTTTTCAAGAAATTCACCCCTCATCAATGTGTTTTACAATCATGCAATGCTACTTAGTGAAGAATGAGTAGTAGGTTTCAAGAATAAATAGTAGAAGATAGCCCCAACTTTCCAAAAAAACATGGTTGTCATGTTTTGGCAAATAAGAAAAACATGGTTGTCATGTTTTGGCAAATAAGAAAAACATGGTTATAATGTTTTGGGAAATAAAAATAGATGGTTGTCATGTTTTGGCAAATAAAAAAACATGGTTATCATGTTTTGGGAAATAAAAATAGATGGTTGTCATGTTTTGGTAAATAAAAAAACATGGTTATCATGTTTTAACAAATAAAAAAACACCGTTGTCATAAACTTAAAAGAAAGCAACATGAAAGAAAAAACCAAAAGTGTAGAAACAAAGCTACAAATTCTACACTAGGCAAAAAAACAAGGGAAAAGATAAAAACTAACTTTGTTCATTACTACAACACAAAACCTTTTCAATAGATTTCACACCTCATTAGTGTGATCTACAACTATGCAATGCAAAGTGAAAAATGAGCAACAAGTGTCAAAAATAAATAAAAGAGGATCCCAACTTGCCAAAAAAAATGGGGTTCTCATGTTTTGGCAAATAAAAAAAAGCAAAACCCAAATGTACAAGTTGTTGTGATGATGGGGTAAGGACACTTGCAATTGTTCTTGACAAAAAAAGCATAAAGCTTTTAAGGATTTTTTCAATAAGCAATTGCATCTAAGACAACGTTCTCGAGACTTGGGTCTTCTTAGCAAAGCCAAGCAAGTATAGAGTTTAAGAAAACGCTCACATTCATGGATTCCATTAAAATCTAATTTTTAGACAAGAAGGACCCATTTTCTATTGTAAATGCCATAATATTGTAGCAACAATTTGAGAAGTGGTTGATTGGAAGAAGCATCAATGAAATCTTCTAATATGCCAAACAAATCTATGAGGGCTAGGTGGTTGACATGACATGGACTTGAGGGTATATTCATGTGATGAGACGTGATATCGCATGGGCCGCGATATGCGATATCGCATACGCAATATTGCGTTGTCCCTTGCAATGTTGCGTATGCGATATCGCAGTCCACCACCAAATCTATAAATAAGAGGCGACCCTCCCCTCATTTCTCCTCCTAGTTTAGAAGTAGGGAAACTCTGGTAGTTTGATCGCTCCAGAGATAGATTATTTTCCATGTGCCCGCAGTAGGAGTCCTAGAGTGAACAGATCTTTATTCGAGCAACATTGTACTTGAACACAAGTTGTGTACGGCAATAAAGACGAACTTGATTGGATAAACCTTGCAGTGCATGGAATAGGATTTTATTTAATTGTTATTTATTGCTTTCCTAGAATGCGGTACGAGTACGACTTGATTACGAGCATCTAAGGATGTGTACGGCTAGTCAAGGAATCGACTGCTCGTCGCATGTAGTATGAGTACGACTTGATTACGAGCATCTAAGGATGTGTACGGCTAGTCAAGGAATCGACTGCTCGTCGCATGTAGTATGAGTACGACTTGATTACGAGCATCTCATGTGACTACTTGGTAACCCAGTGGCGTATCCAGGATCTACGCTTGGTAATCCCAGTGATAGTCGTGCACAGCAGATGTGTATGGTTAGTCAAGGAATCGGCTGCTCATCGCACTTAGGCTAGTTAGGCTCTCTCAACCCTTTCCTCCTAGTTAGGTGCCTCAGTACAACCACTTCGAGCATGTGTGTTACGTGTGGTGATCCTAGTAATGATTAGCGTTTGGTAGCCATAGTTGCATCGGTTCAGCATGTGTACGGTAAGTGGGAACGGATGCTGACGCTAGTTAATTTAGACTTAGGTCCTTAGTTAGAGTTAGTTAGTCTCTCAACCCTTCACCCTTTAGCATAGGAGAAAAAACCATAAAAGACCAAAAAAATCATATACCTCGGACTTACTTAAACATACACTGTGACAACAAGAAGTAAGTCTCGGAAGACAACGAATGATTAACCCCAAGTGTTCCATGGGGCGTTTAGGCATTTAGTCTGCGGAGTTCGACTGGATCGCGTGTGCTACGCTTGTTTCGTATGGTTGAGTGTAGGGGTACCTCGCCACTCATCATTGGTGCAGTTGCCAGGGATTAAGTGTTTGTACGCCAAATAGAATATAAGGGATATCACTCACATCGTTGTGAGCCTTAACGAACCTTCGGGTTAATCAAAAGAAAATTTTTATATAATGGTGAATTTGCACACCAATAAAAATGCCTTCTTCTCATAAGAGCAACTCACCACCTACGGACCACACACGAGACAATCGGCAACATAAAAAACATAGCTGAAATCAGCCAAGTCCTCAGCAATATAGGGTGACATATACTCATCCCAATGAGTATGTGCCTGATCTTACCTTTATCCTCCATCAAGATGAACAAATGCGCTGGAGAGATTTGTTTGGTAACATAGTGTTACCTCCAGATCGTGCTATCCCTAACATGCTTCTCCATGCTTTGGCCCAGACTGGCATGACTAAACTTTACGCCGAATACGTTGCGGTTGACTCTGACATGAGGGATTATCATCCCACAGATTTACAATGTATGAGGGACGCAAGGCAAGAGAGCCAACATACATTGTCGAAGGGCAAGGTCCCGCACATCCTTAGTGAGATAGGAGACGAGGAACCCTTTATCACGGGTTCTTTAGCAAAGGATGTTCCCCCTCCTAACGATGGTGAGGAGGTTGAGTATCAGAACCTACGATCAACTATACATATCCCTGGTTCTAATGCCCATGAACACCAGCTGTTCATAGAGGGAACAACCACTCATGCTAAGGATGGACACTTTGATCGTCACAACGATCGGGACCGTAGCAGCCGAAGAGAAGGCAAGAAACATCATCATGGCGATGGTTTCCCTTCTTCTTCCCCTTCTTCACATCACTCATCCTCTCCTTCCACATCTAGGCGCAGCCACCATGAACATAAAGGTGAGGATGAAAGTAAGAAAGAAGAAAGACCTCGACGGGACAGTCGAGAGAGAGGACAAGGGCAAGGACATAGGGAGAGTAGGGAACAATGCAGACATCACAGGCATCATGAAAGAGACGATCATGACGAGCCCCTACGCATAACCCGAAGTATGCTTGACATAACAGAGGCAATTAGGATTCCCACAAGGCATTTAAAGGATAGCCGGATCAAGTGTTTAGACATGAATAATATCCCACGGTTTGAAGGGGGATACAATGCTAATCTGCAAAATCATTTATAGGCATTCCACGATGCTTGTGCCTTGAAAAATATAGAAAATGAGTGGCAAAAACTTAAGTTGTTCCCAAGGACACTCACTAAAGAAGCAGAGAGCTAGTACCGGTCCTTAGAACCAGAAACCATCAGGAGGTGGAGTACGATGCTAGAACTGTTCAACGAAAAGTATCAAACGTACTCCAAAGTGTCCAATTTGCGTAAGCAGATCCAAGGCTGGAAGCAAGGTACACATGAACCCTTGGATGCTGCCATGGCCCACTATTACACATTGTTACAACGTTGCCCGGGCCATGGGTACGCTCAGCGGGATCAACTTCGCCACATCGTGGATGGGCTAAGGAATGAAACTAGAAGAACCCTTGGAACTTATGCCCAAGGGAGACTCTCACAACTTAGAGCCCATGAAGTACGTAGCTTGTTGGAGCAAGTAGCAAATGAAGAGGGTGAGCTATGAAAAAGGGAAAGTGCGGAAGAGTATAATTGTGATCCCTCCCTTTGAGAGAAGGGAGTGAAATTTTGTGATGAAGAGGATGAGTCACCAATCGAAGAATTGGTGAACCAGAAAACCTTGCTGATTAAACAATTAACAACAGAATTAGCGGCTAAGGTAGATGACGTATGGAGTTCCTTAGACTCTAAAATTGAAACTGTCTTAAAAATTGTAGAAGAGTCTAAGGTTGAACAAAGTAGTAACAAAGGTAAGAAAAAGTGGAGAGATTTAAGCCTTGCACATAACAAGGGTAAGGGAAAAATCACTAACTCCGATGTGGTTGTGGATTTGGATTTAGACGATGATGGTGGATGTGAGATTTGCCATTATGACCATCCTAAGGGATGTTGCCCCATCATCTCACATCTACAGGAGTTTGGGGTGTATGCGCTTAATCCAAGACTCAACCAGCGGTAAACACCCTGCAGGTTACCCTATCCACAAGGTAACCCAAGGCAGTTCCACCAACCCTTAACATATTATCCAAGTGGAACTCCACCACAGCCCATCAGACAACATTAGTAGTGGCAATACCCACAGTCATAGGGGATGCCACTGCCAACACAACATGTTCCTTACCGGCAACCTGATCCTTATGGTTATTATGTGCAGCAGCTGATTTCTCCAAGTGACTCTATGGGTCACACAACCCCCAACCATTACTACCAAGTTCGGGAGTACTTCAAAAGGACTCCTTCTCCTCCGAGAGACATCTCACACTCGTTCCATCCTCCTAATCCATCTGCACCTCTTCCACCACAAGTAGTTCCCATAACACCTCCTGCTCCACCAAAGCAAGGGGAACTTCCTCTTCAACCGCAGCAATGTCACACTGCGAGGGCTGTAAATATCCAACCTACCGCTGGTTCTGACAACTGTAAAAAGAGAAGACCTTACTTCAGAACCAAAAGCCCAGACAAACTCTCACAACAACAAGCGGTTGAGGCCATGTACACTCCTCCATCATCAGCTAACACTTCAGAGCACCCTTCAGTCCAACAGAGCATAACGCATACGGTTATGTTAACGCATACTGTAACTGACTGGATCAAGGTGGGCCACCTTCCCAGGAAGCTAACTGACCCTGGAAGCCCCTTAATTTATTTGTAGATCACTGGAAATGAACCACATAGGGCTCTTCTTGACTCAGGTTCCGGAGTCAACTTAATTTCACGAGAGATGTACCATGCCTAGAACCTATCCCAACTTAAGAAGAGCAACATTCAACTAGAGCTGGCAGACCAGTCCATCACCATTCCCTTGGGATTGGTGGAGGACATCAT
>MNCI01002316.1:161728-223413 GCA_015680685.1 Gnetum montanum
TCTTCTCTCCATCCTTCTCTCCATTGTTCACCTCATTACCGATTGTATCATTAGTGTATATATTTTGGTTGATACATTGTTTTCTTTTTGGTAAATTCTTGTGGTTAAGACTTTAAATCTTGTTCCAAATGACATTCCCAGGGCCCACGGACTCTTTGAATGTGGATTTGTCAAGGCATTAAGGGCATGAGCCTGCTTTGGGGAGGATCCACTGACATTCCTATTTGGTGCGTTAGTTAAATTCTTTGCCTTAACATTTTGCAATTAATTTTATTTTGTTCATCTCCTTCTCGACATCCTTTTCATCGATGCCATAGTTGTCCCTTTTTATTTATCTTTCTTACTCCTTTTCTTTCTCCATTCTACTGCTACCAGAGGTTCGCGATTAGTCATGGGGGTACGGGGCCTAATTTTTTCGATTTTCTCCTAGCCCCAAAATTTTTGATTTTCTTCCTAACCCCTACACCTTCGGTAGTCATCATTGATTTATTCCCAGATCCATATCAGCCATACCAAAACCTAGCCAATGGACCTACACCGAAGTAAGGTATTAATTACATGATGATTCAACCCTTGCTAATATATGATTGTGTTGTGTGTGCAGATGGCAGACATACAATAATGGACTGGATCTAGAGCAAACACTCAGAATGGAGCAGCATTAAAGCAGCTATGCAAGGAGCAAGATCAATGATGTGCTTACGGATGAACAACGAAGGCGCAATCTTGGTGTTGGCAGAAACAACACTTCTCTCTCTCTCTTTCTCTTAGTTGCCAACAAAGGCCTGATGTCATCGTAATAAGGTGTTCACCCTTGTTGTCATAAACACCAGTTTTGTCAAGTCTTGTAATAATGATCCATTCACATGTCATCCCACTAGTTTCATTCCCCTCAATAATTCCATACCTACCTGATATTATTGTAAGGAACTCAAGGACGAGTTTTCATTCAGTCATGGGGGTATGATGAGATGCGATATTGCATGGGCCGCAATATGCGATATCATGTACGTGATATCGCGTCGTCCCCTGCGATGTCGCGTACGCGATATCGCGGTCCATCGCCAAATCTATAAATAAGAGGTGGCACTCCCCTCATTTCTCATCCTGGTTTAGAAGTAGGGAAACTCTGGTAGTTTGATCACTCCATAGATAGATTATTTTCCATGTGCCCGCAGTAGGAGTCCTAGAGTGAACGGATCTTTATTCGAGCAACATTATACTTGAATGCAAGTTGTGTACGACAATAAAGACGAACTTGATTGGATAAACCTTGCAGTGCATGGAATAGGATTTTATTTAATTATTATTTATTGCTTTCCTAAAATGCGGTAGGAGTACGACTTGATTACGAGCATCTCGTGTGACTACTTGGTAACCCAGTGGCGTATCCAGGATCTACGCTTGGTAATCCTAGTGATAGTCGTGCACAGCAGATGCGTACGGTTAGTCAAGGAATCAGCTGCTCATCGCACTTAGGCTAGTTAGGCTCTCTCAACCCTTTCCTCCTAGTTAGGTGCCTCAATACGACCACTTCGAGCATGTGCGTTACGTGTGGTGATCCTAGTAACGATTAGCGTTTGGTAGCCATAGTTGCATCGGTTCAGCATGTGTACGGTAAGTGGGAACGGATGCTGATGCTAGTTAATTTAGACTTAGGTCCTTAGTTAGAGTTAGTTAGTCTCTCAACACTTCACCCTTTAGCATAGGAGAAAAAACCATAAAAGACCAAAAAAATCATATACCTTGGACTTACTTAACCATACACCATGACAACAAGAAGTAAGTTTGGGAAGACAATGAATGATTAACCCTAAGTGCTCCATGGGGCGTTTAGGCATTTAGTCTACGGAGTTCGACCGGATCGCACGTGCTACGCTCGTTTCATATGGTTGAGTGTAGGGGTACCTCGCCACTCATCATCATGCAATTATCTATTGAATTTAGTGTTTGAGATTATTTATTGAAAGAATCTACACTCGGTTATGCAGTTTTATGAGAAGTAGAAGGTAGCTGTAAAAACGAGAGACCACAAAGAACATTTGACATAGCAAGATTCATCTTTCCAAAAAATTAGAAAAAATATAAACTTTTTAAGTTTATGAAAAGATCTTGTGTGACTAATAAAGTTTAGAAAGTGGTAAGAAAGAAAAGACCAGAAGTGCAGGAACAAAGCTACAAATTCTACACTAAGTAGAGAAGTAGTAAAGAAAAAAGCTAAAAACTGACTTTATCCATTGTAACAATACAAAATGTTTTTAGGAAAGTTCATCTCTCATCAATGTGTTTTACAACCATGCAATGCTACAGAGCAAGTAGCATGTGTTGAGAATAAATAGAAGAGGATGACCCTAACTCACCTAAAAACATAGGGATATCATGTTTTAGCAAATCAAAAAACAAGGTTATCATGTTTTGGCAAATAAAACAACAAGGTTATCGTGTTTTGACAAATAAAAAACTAGGGTTATCATGTTCTGACAAATAAAATAACAAAGTTATCATGTTTTGGCAACTACCTCCCACATTGTAGTAAGAGACAACTACATAATCAAGTGCAAATTCTTTCCTAAAATGGTCTCAAATGCTAGATGTAGCAAATCACCACATGGATCTACTCTTAATTCTATGTCATGTTCATCGTCCAACCCTCGTAGATCTACTTGGCACTCCAAAAGATTCCTTGGATGCTTATTCCAATTGACTGCTTCTCGAATTGTTATTCACAATAGGAAATGGGCCCCTCCTATTTGCAAATTTGATTTTAATTAAATCCTTGAACAAGAGGTTCTTTTAAATCCTATACTTGTTCACCTTCACTAAGAAGACCCAAGTTTCTAGAACAACATCTCAAATGCAATCGTTTGTTAAAAAAACCTTTAAAAGCTTTGTGTTTTTTTTTGGTTAGCAACAATTGAAGGTGTCCTTGCCCCACCCCCATAATAGCCTATAGATTTGAGGTATCCTATTTTTATTTTCAAAAACATAATCCCTATTTTTTGGTAAGTTGGGACCCTTCTCTTCTATTCATTCTCAACACATGTTGCTCATTCTTCACTCTCCACCATTGCATAGTTGTAAAACATAATAACTAAAGGTAATTTTTAGCTTTTTGCTTTACTACTTCTCTGATCAATGTAGAATTTGTAGCTTTGTTCCTACACTTCTAGTTTTTTCTTTCATGTCACTTTTTGATCTTTCTTAGACCCATGAGATCTTTTCATAAACTTAAAAAAAAATTCTATTTTTTCTCATTGTCTAGAAAGATGAATCTTGTTATTTTGGATGTTCTTCCTAATCCCTAGTTTTGGTAGCTACCTCCTACATCTTAGTAATATACAATTGCATAACTTCTCTTCTATTTATTCTCTTTCTTCACTCTACAACATTACATGGTTGTAAAACACACTAATGAGGGGTGAAACTTTTTGAAAATGTTTTGTGTTATTGCAATGAAGAAAGTTCATTTTTAGCTTTTTGCTTTATTGCTCAGTGTAGAATTTGTAGCTTTATTGCTTTTTGCTTAGTGTAGAATTTGTAGCTTTGTTCTTGCGCTCTTGGTCTTTTTTTCATGTCGCTTTCTGATCTCTCTTAGATGCATGAGATCTCTTGGCCTAGTAACCCTTGGTCATAAGTTTGATTCTACTACGTAGCATTGAGTTATAAACTTCTATAAATCTTGGGGTGTAGCTATGTTTTAATTATTTTCAATTCCAATGCCCCCATCCAACAACTAATGATTCTAGCAATACCCTAGTGCTTCAAACCTAGGATCTTAAGTTTGTTATTTATTTTTCATATACCTAATCCTTAGGCATAAGGGTATGCTTAAATATATTATGCCTATTCAAGCATTGATGCCTATTGATGCATAAGGGCATTCCTCATCAACATGCCTTTGATGCTAGGTGCATGCCAAAAATAAGGATTCTCTAAAGAATTTCACCTCTCACTTTTGGAAGTTTCAATGTAATGTAGTTTTCACAGAGATTCTCTAGCTAATTTTCTTCTTTTGTCAGTTCAAGATGACATTATTCAACAACTGATACTTCAGTTGAATTCCTAAATGTTTCTCTCTGTAGTTTTCTTTTTTTATTAACAAGAAGCCTTTACTAAAAAGTGAAAACCCATTTAGGTGCTTTTGAACGA
Organism: Gnetum montanum; assembly: GCA_015680685.1. NCBI lineage: Eukaryota > Viridiplantae > Streptophyta > Gnetopsida > Gnetales > Gnetaceae > Gnetum > Gnetum montanum. The sequence goes on from MNCI01002316.1 coordinate 165,878, forward strand.
GGGCAAGGTCTAATCCTTTTCCTATTTTAGAAGGAAGATTTTTCAAGATTGGTTATGAAGATTGTGTGTAAAACTACCAAGCCATCTTCCCTTTAATTTGTGTCCCTTTAAGGGACATGACTATAGTTGATAGTCATATCTCTTCTTAACTAACCATACAACAACATGATTAGTTATGATTATGTAAACTCTTACGGTTATACATTTGGATATGTCTAACACATGTTGAAGTTGATATTTAACGCTAACTCTTTAACATGTTGCGCCATCAAAACATTTCCTAACTCAACAAATAGAAAACAAAAAACAAAAATAATACCAAGCATGAATGATTTGAATGTAATGTTTTTGCATCACATCATTTAACTACGAAAGAAAACTTTGATTACAAGATAGGTAATCAATGACTCATACACATCATTAGGAAGAACAAAACCATGTATCTTAGTTTCATTAACATTACTAGAAAAAGGTGCCACAAATTTTGCTCACTAGCTTATAATTTTACATTGTGAAAATTAATAGAAATTTCTGCATTGATGGAAGAAAATAATTTTGCATCAATTAAAGAAATTGAAAGAGATTTAGAATCTTCCATAGATGAATTCTAGAGAGATCATATCGCTAAAAAATCAAATTTACTGAAGAAAAATCATATCCATTGTCAAAACATCAATATATGATGTACTTATAGTCAAGTTGTTTCAAGTTCTACTAATTGCACTATATTTAGGGTCTATTGACTAGTTGTAAGACTCTTAAATTAGAATCTCCAAGTTATGGGTTCACTTCTGGTAGGTAATGCTAAGTTATAAAATTCTAATTTGACTATATGTCTTAAAGGTAAATGTTGCTAAAACAAATTTTTAAGTTTCTCCTCAAAAGTTGACAATAGAAAAACTGACAAGAAGTTAGAGCTCTACAAAACTAACATTAGGTTGGAGCTCTACATCTTACCAATCTATCCCATGACTATGATCTACAACATATTTCCTCAACATGCAAACATGGAACACATCATGAATGAAATGTATTAATTATATAAGCCTCAATGATTAAAAGCAATAAGACAAAATAGATGTAATTAAAGGAAAAGATAGAAACTGAAATTTTGAGGTATGTCCACTAAAACCCCTTGGATCTATTGGACCAATTTCAAAATTCCTTTTACATATTTTTTTTGAAAATTTATCACTTAGTGTTGCTTTGTAGAATTGAACTTGGGACCTAGGGTTGCCAAGCCAAGACCCTTACTAGTAGGATAATACCTCATTGTTTCTAGTTAAAGACCCAAGATTATTTCTTTTATTTGTTGATTTATTGTTTTGCTCGTTTAGTTTTCCATGTGGTTTTCAAAAATCTTTTAAAAAGGGTAATAAATCTGTATGCTAATCTAATCATATTATATTATGTTTTACCTCTAGTCTAGGAAGAATATGTTAATAGTAATTGATGAATCATGATTCATTAGGCTCCAATATTGGACCCACAATATCGCGTACGTGATATCACGGCTTGGCTAGAGATATTAGATGCACGATATCATGACTCCTGTGCAAACCTATAAATACACATGTAGATGCAAGGAGTTTTTAGAGTTAGTCAATAGTTCAATTAGAAGTTAGTTTTCATTTTTAGTTCTTCTCAACCCTTTCTCCTAGTGCATACCCACAGTGTGATGATTGTAATTGTATGGCACCTTTATTTGAGTGTGACGTACTTAGACACGCACATGACAGAAGTAAAGATTAAGATTACTTCATCCTTGCAGCATTCACTTAGTTTAATTATTTAATTATTATTTATTGTTTTCTTAATTAATACTTCTTTACCCTCAACTCCTATCCCTGTTATTAAATGTGGAATGAGTACGACTTAATCATGAGCATTTAAGTGTGACTACTTGGTATCCTAGTAGCATACCTTGGATATGTGCTTGGTAATCCTAGTAGTAGTCGTACACAAGGTCCAAGATATGTATAGATGATTAAGGAACGGATGCTCATCACACTTAGGCCAGTTTAGATTCTCTCCCCCTATATCCTATTAGCTTAACTCTCTCCCCCTTTTCCTCCTAGCTTAATTAAAGTTATTTTCTATTGCCTCTAAGAGTAGCACTAGTTTAGGACTGCATCATACACCTCACTCTGGACTAAACCATACGTGACAAAGAAAATACTAATCCAGATGGGAAGATAGCGAACTACGATCAACGAGTAACTATCTAGATACCACAACTAGCCCGTCTGTAGAGTTCAACCGGATCATGCTTGAAACGCTTGTATTCGTATGGTTGAGTGTAGGGGTACCTCGCCACTCATCAGTAATGTGTAATGCAAGTGATATTTTTTGGTATACCTTGTACCTTAAGAACCAAATCTATGTACCTTAAGACAATCAAGTTAATTTTTATTTTATGAATTAATGTGATGAGTTACTTATCCAATTACATGGTGAAATTGATAAAGATATAAGAAATAGGATTGAGGTAGGATGGTCCAAGTGGAGACAAGCAAATAATGTTCTATGTGATAAAAAAATCCCAATAAAACTAAAGGAAAAATTTTATAGGACAACAATCAAGTTTGTTATCTTATATGATATTGAATGTTGAATAGTACAAAAGAGACATGAACAAGAAGTTAATGTGGCAAAAATGTGAATGCTTAAATGGATGCTAAATGTTACTTGAAGAGATAAATTGCACAATACAAATATTCGAAGAAGACTTGGAGTAACTTCTATTTTAGATAGTTTAAACATGTGCAAAGAAGATCATATAACGGCCCTATAAAAAAAAGTAGTTGCATCATTGTTCCAAAAAGGTCACCAAAAAGAATACAAAAAAAGACATGGGAAAAAAATAATTGAAGATGATCTAAAGAAATTGCAAATAAACAAAGATCTAGCTCTTCATAGAGGGGAATGGTAAAAAAGAACTCATGCAACCAACTCCATTTTGTTATGACAATACTAGGATGATGATGATTGTGATTGGTTGATATACTTGTCTTTTTCCTCAATTTATAATTGTCTTTCATAATTTATTCATTATTATCATGAGGGAATGACTTTTCATTATCCCCTAGTATTGGCCCAATCATTTTCCATAAATACTAAGGTCATCCTATGATTTGCAATTAGAGAATAAAGATTGAGTACAAATTTCTAGCTCTCATTACCTCTTTCATGCTTCATCTTCTCACATTCAACTATCCAACATTATTCCATTTTTCAAGCAACATTGATTCTTCATCAATCATCAACATTCATCAACCTCATCAAGCACTTAATAAATTCAACAATAATTACATTTCATCAATTTTTACAAAGGTTCAACAATAACAACATTCAATTCAATTTCAAAACTCCTCCATCAAGAAGTCCAAGAGTCATCAACATTTATTATCACAAATCCATCTCATATCACTCCAATCAACTCATTTTCATTATCAGGCAACATCAAAGGTCCAAATTGCATCAAAATCTTAAGTTTAGAAACATCAAAATTTGACTTTTTTGTTTTTACTACAAGTCATGTTCATGTCATAGTATATTCAAACATTGACCATGAGCTCACCATGACCCATGGTGATCTCAAAATCAACCACAACTTGTGGTTACCAAATACAACCAAACCACAACCTTTTGATCTTCATTAAAAATAAGACATAGGTCCTACAACTCATAGCATACTCATGCTTCACCTGTAGAATCCTTAGTTTGAATATTTTTTCTGTATTTCATTTGACCATGATTTGTTGTTCACTCATGAAATCCCTATCTTGAATTTTTCTCACTAATAGTCAAATTACGCTCACCAAAACAATTTTTCATTACCAAATAGTTGTTAGGCCAAATTTTCATTATCTTCCATCAATTTTCAACAAAAATTAATTTTTCAATATCATAAGGTTTACCAAATTCATAGCATCTAAAGGTTTGCCTGAAAATACTTCAAGACTTCTATATTAGAAATTTAGCATTAAGGCAAGACCTCATTGTTCCATATTTTATTAATAATAGTTCTTGTTACCTTCACACTTTCAATATTTATCCACAAACTAAGTTTCCCTCACAACACATAATGAAACGATTCGTTAATTTTCTAAATAGTTGATCCACGAGTTAATCTCTTGTCAAGTTGCATGAAACTGATTTTGCCACCTTTATCAAATTTAGATAAAAATAATTCATAATGTTTGAATGGCATATTTTATTCACATGAAAGTTTCAAATTCAATTATCGCACACGCGCTTTTAAGATAAGAGGCCTCCAAGCTTTAAGCTTTGCGTAAAAGTATTATAAGGTTTGCAGTCGTTTTGACGTTTGTTTTCATTCGGTTTCATGTTTGCCCACCTGCATTAAAACAGTTTGAATCGGCTTGTTGAGTCAAGAATATGTAGGTGGATTGCGTCTTTGGTGTAGAATTAATGCTGCATGAAAAATATATAAACAATTTCGAATTTCTTTAAAGAAGTGAATGCAAAACATTATCAACAAATAATTAAGTCACACGTAAAATGATTGTTGTCCTTCTTGTTAGCGCACAAATTTATCCTCACTATGGCTTCTCAGCCAAACAAAATGCTGCAAATATAACCAGAATAGAAGATCAAACTGTCAAAAAAACAAAACGTTCCACAATATAGTTCAGGAGAAACGGTAAGATTTTCAAAAATCAATACCCTTTACAGAGGAAACTTTCAGAAAATCCCTAAGAATCAAAAAGCTGTTACAAAGCTATTGAAAGTCCACTACAATCTAACAAATAATTAGTTTATAAAAATAACAAACATGGTAACAACTTTATCACACTGGCTTGCCTAATCAATAAAATAACAGTAACAGAGCATTCCAAAAACAATTTCCCTGTTTAGGGCCTCTAAATGCTATATTTTTGAGGAACAATATCATAGTCATCAATGTCAAATTTTGAGTGCTCTCTACCAACCTGCAAGATAAAACCACAGAATAAGATGAAAAGTGGATTACGATCGTCAAATTGAGCAACATGGTCTAAAAATATCCTAATACTAAATATGCTAGTTTTGTTTATAATTTATGTTTACTTACTCTACTGAGGTAAGCATGATCACACGATATCTGTTCATCAACCTGTTTAAGCTTCTTTGAAAGAGCCACGACTCTGCACAAGTGTAAGCATATTAGATATGACATTTCTAGTTTCTGCACAATAAAAAGATCAAAATTACGGCAAAATTATCATTGCTGATCTGATCGATTTTCTTTACAATAAACATTGCAGCCGTTGACATCATTTTAGCAAGGGTGTAAACAGTAACAAACAAAATCCAGTAATGTGTAAGGAAACGCAATATGCATGTTATGCCTAAAAAGCCAAGAAAGCCCAAAACCACATCATAAATCTTCTTTACATAAATCTAGATCATATTATTTACAAGCAGCATGTTGCTAATACAGATACCATCATCATCATCATCCCAGCCTTATCCCAACAAAATGGAATCCGCTATTTACCAATACAAATACCAACTGGACAATAATATGGAACTTCCAATGTTTACCGTAAAAGAATTATTAAAGTCAAGTCAGCAGATTATTCTTTTTTAAATCAAATGGAAACTAATGGTTCTACATCTAATTCAAAAGGCAGATAGTTTATTTTATTGGTAGCACGTTAAGTGTCTGCAGTGCAAAGCTTAAACTTGGATGTCCGTGGTGCTAGTTAATTTAGCATGTGAGAATTCACACAGGAATGAGCTCAAACTTGACAGCAATAGTTTCAAAAATAAAAAAACAACTGCTCTCAATGAAAAAAGAGCAATGACCGTAATCAAACAAAAACAACTTCCACTTGATGTCATGAATAAAGATGCAGTAAAGCCACATTGACAACGAAGCAATTCTATAGTAAATCGGATAAGAAAAATCAGGGATACACACAAGGACATGAAAAAAATTTGAAACTTTAGCATGAATAGAAAGTAGAAAATAAAGCCAACCATAGAAAAAACAATGTCTTCAATTTCATAGGAGAACTTCATGTGCTAGCTTCAACCAAAGTAAGGCCACTGATGACTTTGAATATAAAATCCGGGTTGTTAATTTCGAATTTAGATTTGGTGATAGGCGATTTAATGTTTATGCCTTATCCCATGAAAAAAATGCAAAATTTGAATACATTACCTTTGTATGGCTGAATCAATGTGTTCAGCCATCTGGCAAGTTTTATACTGCTCGGGATCCTCGTTGAAGTTGACCATGCCATCCTTTTGATTGATGGTTGCAAATATTTCACCATCTTGAATCTGAAAGGAAAGATTATACAGGATGTTAAATACAATGCAGAAAGAATATGCCTGCTACGCGAACAAAATAACATCAAACATCTTCTGAAAACGATCCTACCATTTGAAGAACATGCAGTTCAGCCTGTCTGGCACTCTGCAACTTTGCTGTTGTTGCAATATCTTGAAGGGAGAGAGTTAAATAGGTTTGAGTCAACTTCTGAATCTTTCTCTTGTAAACAGAGGAAAGAACTTGCTTGGCAAGACCTATATTATTATCCTGCAACGTAAAATATTTTAAATTGTGGTTCATACAAAGCTGTTCCTATCCACATCAAATACATGCCATAATTTAGCTTCTGAGGAACTTACATTTTTGAACTTCTCCATTTGACTGTTGATGTAATTCTCAATAACAGAAATATCACCATTTGCATAATTAGTTACAAGGTCAGCATAAATCTGCAGGACACAACACAGTAGTATTCAATGACACAATAGCCCAATTGATACATTTAAAATCATGTACCGTAGGAAAACTATCAAGGTTCTAAGAACATGAAAAATTTAAAATAACAAAAAATTGTGTTACTTGATTACCTTAGAACATCTCAATGTATTATTGATTGTCATGTAGATAACCAGATGGATTTTCATGTACAGAGATTATTACAAAAAACGCAGTTTGCAGCCCCATATCTAAGAGTGACATACATTCTTCTTATGTTGGTTTTTGGGAGGAAGGCATTGTTTTACTGATTAGAAGAGAAAGGCACAACTCCAGACAGTCACGCAATTATGAAGATGACTAGTTATCTGATGAGTTCCAAAACATATAAACACCAGCTCATTAGGTCATATCTCCATAGCCTTCAAAAGCACTTTTAGGACATCATTGTTATTGTGGAATATTCTCAATGCTGTTGGTGATAAGCTTTAAATATTTTTTTGAGGCTACCAAGGGTCCTAATGCATATTTGTGAATGGCAGTAATACAAGGTGTGTTTAGAACATTAGATGAAAATCAAACATGAAATTTAGCAACTACTGCCCAGTGCCCATGACATGAAAGCCCAATAGTAAAGTGTTCCAAATGAAAAACACAGGTTCCATGTTCAAATCATCAAACAGGCATCCTGGAATATCTCCAAAAATTAAGAAAGAAACAAATAGATTGCAGTGACAAAAAGTTGGATTGGTGGTGATGTGTTCACACTGTAGTCAGGCTTCAAGTTTTAATCCAGGTTTTTGGGAGCCATTATTCATTTTTTTCCTGGAAAATTGGAAGACATCCTTTCAAGCTCTATCTTTTATCTCATGTTTCTGTTCTATTTCAATAAAGCCTCATTCTTGCTGTACTTAAACATTCTAGAACTCTTTCAAATTTTGACATAATAAAAAATCTTTTATAGCTTCCATGTGAATTCAGTACTTATATCGCACCTTAGCATAATCATATTTTTATACCAGTATTATATTTTACACCATAGCTTGCTATTAATTTGTTTTTTTTTTTAACAAACAAATGAAAAAACTTAGAATTCATGAATGCACAGCAGTAACACAAAAATACCTGAGCACATGGTTTCAAACTCCTTTGTACAACAGAAGATGTATATTTTGGAAATGGTGGGACCTGCAAAACACAGGTTAGGAAATAACAAGAGTACAAGCAGAAATATAAACCATGTAACCTAAAAAACAGCTAAATAGTATCATCAGAGGAAAGCATAATTAGTAGACTGGAATGAATTTTATCAACTGGAGATGTGATAAACATATATAATTAATTACGGTGAATATCAAACCTGGCCATTGTGAATGAGGGAAACAAGAATGAACTTCTTGTATGCTTCTACGGTTATTGCTGAAAGAGTTGTTGCAGGAGCAGTGATTGCCTAAAAAGTTAACACGTAGATGATAAACAGTAAGTTATGTCAAAACATTTTACAACAGCTTCACTAAAGCCAAAGCATTAAATTCATATCTTACATGCTGGAAAAATTCTAAAGCTTTTTCATACTGTTTTAATCCAATAAAGACAGTCCCTCTGCATTTATCACATGAAATTTATCAGTTCAAGTATTCTCTTATAACCAAAGTATTTAGTATTATACATACATACAATTAAGTGAATTCAAAGAATTGGAGATTTTCCAACAGCCTTCAATCAAATTAAAGCATGCATATATACTTCTGCTCACAGATTTTTGTCCTATATATATATATATATATCAATTACATAAACTACAAAATTATTTTTACCTCCATCGTTCTATACAGGGATAACTGAATCATCATCATCCTCATATCCTTGTCCCAACAAAATGGGGTTGACTATCATGGATAACTGAATACTACTAATAAATGAAAATCTCTAAACCTTGAGGGAACAAAAGCTTCACAGCAACCCTATGATGTAAAGTCCCATAAAAATGCCTCAAGAAGGAAAGTCTATGTTGTACTCTTATTTCAAGGCAGTAACAATGCCTTTACTAAGTTCAAATTAAAATAATAAAGCCAGAAACCACTATTTGTTTTTGAATTAGCCTCAACTTTCTTCAAACGCTACAATCCTTGAGGTTTGAACTTTTTACCTATTCGTTTTACTTAACAATTGACCCTAGTTCACTATACAAGAAATAATTGCAAAAAACCATTGTATGCGTGACATCAGAGAGAGAGAGAGAGAATAGCATTCAGATTTTTTATATATGTTCATAAACAATAAAAATAACATCTATGTTGATTGCATGCACCCAGAAAACTCATACCCATAGTAGCAATACAAGAGGAAATCCTTTGCTTGATCAACCTCGAAAATTTTATCCTCCAAAATACTTAATCCAAACTTATATTGCTTTGATAGCAAACAAACCAACAAGAAGTCCGCATGCAGAGGAGTAAGCTGTTCAGAAGAGTTTTGAAGCTTTCGAATGGCTGTCTGCAGTGGAATTATAGCTCTTGCTGGAAATTGCGTTTGCCTAGCATAGTCCTTAAACCTCTTGCAAATAAGAGTGACTGAATTCTCCAAAAAACAAAACGAAACAAAATTACCATGAATTAATCACTGGTAAATATTTCAAAAAGAAAGATCGGAAAACATTAAACAAATAAAAAAATAGTATTCCAATATAGTCTTCTTTTAATAAAAGATAAGAAAATGCTGTAATTCATGGAGTGTCCAAGAAGGAAAATTGAAATAGTAGCGTAGAATTGACTATGCAATGGTATTAAATACTGCTCAACAATGATTATAAATATAATTATTAAGAAAATGGACTCAAACTAGTTACAAGGATACTTCGGGAAAGCTGATCAGATCATAGATCATTTTTTCATTTCCCAATCACAATATTGAAATAACATATAAAAATATTAGGTTTCTAACCATTCCCGAAAAATGTAACAAAAAGTAACAAGCAAGCTAGAATGGCCCAAATTTTTCTGAAACAATATGAAATTGCTTGGAATCACCTAGAGTAGGATTGCACTAGATTGAGATTCCAAATTGTTGGAATCCAAACTCCAATCCACATTTCATTTGTATGTTTACAACCATTATTTCTGGAACAGCTAAAAAGAAATATTATTAATAAGAAAATAACATTTGAAGTACAACCAGAATTGTCTTGGGATCTTAGAGATCACTCAATAGATGACATGATAAAGTCCCATTGCATAAAATATTTACAACCATAATCACAACAGGACTAAAGTTCAAATGGTGATAAAGCCACCACTATATTCATTGGGTTATTACCCATATTCTACTAAAGTATTGTGCTAAACATATGTCCCAAGGGCACATATGATCTAGTCTTGGTTCCAACAAACCCCATTTTCTTCTATTTGGCATTCTCACTCTTTTCTCATTTGCAAGTTGACACTTACCTAGCCTTGATCTCATTGATGTGTACCGATTAAGCTTTCACAAATGTGGATTTTCAGTATTATCAATGCAGTTCTGTGATGTATTTTAAGTTCTTTGTGTTAGCATTCTTTACTTTCATCTATAAATATTTACGAAATTTTAACATATAGGGTTCTATTATCTAATAATTCTTTTCCTTTTGTTTTTCAAATCTTTCTTCACATACTTAATTAAAATGTTCCATTATGTATTTCCATGTGGTAAATGCATTTTCTAAAATATTAATAAATGATCATAGGATTGTAATGGCTGTGACTGAATGTAAATAAAAAGCATTATAAATATATCTTGGAAACCTTCTAAATGCAAGATAATATCATGGAATGTTAAAATGTGATATGAAAAAGAACATTACATTTTTCTGATGCAATTCGAATCTGTTCTGTTGAGCATGCTTCAATAAAGCTGGATGTAGTTGACAAAAATCCATCTACCTGATCTTGTGGAATAGCAGTAAATGAGTATGCCTCCCTGCGTAGTTTTGAAAGTGGACACTTCAACTCTTATTATCATGAAATAAATAATAAAGAACAATCTCTCAATATCGTCATTCATCATATGCTATCAGAAATATATAAATTAGCTAGAACAATCTCAAACCACGAATGCAGAAAGTAAAAATCCATGATAGGAAGGTTAAAGCTTTGCTATGGCTACTGTATACAATTTCTAAACAGCTCATTCATGTATGTATTTTTGGGTTCACAATGTTATACATAGATATCAACATATACAGGTGTATGGTTACATGTGTTTCAAATATTTCTATTTCACAGGTTCCTCCATAGCACATGGAAAATCTTGAAAAGCTTATATGTTGGCTATGGTACATGGAAATGTGGTAAAGCTTATTTGTTAGGTAATATTTTCTTAAGTACCAGTATGCTCTCCTCATAAATGAGTGATGTTGATTCTGAGTACCATGTATGTGTAAGAAATCAAAACTTTGTTGGTTTCGATTAGAAATTATCCTTGAGCACACAAAGCAGTGCATACTGTTACGTTATACCTCAGTTCTATGAAGTTTCATGTTGGCCGTATGACCTGTGTACGTAGAGTCATAGTTAAGTTCAGTAAGCAACTTTTAAAACTCTTTCACTAGGACTAACGTCATACATGAATTATAATTTTATTAATTACCCATGACAGTACTGAATGAAATACAGTGTTCATAACGTCGGTGAAATATGCCGTGTTAGTAACCTCAACCAACTTTTCAGGTTGGTAAGGAAACCAAATTTTTTAATGACATTTCCAAAACAAACACACCTAAGTTTATATATCTTTAAGTATGATGCAAAATTGTCATTAAAAAAAAGGTTCAAACAATATCGCGTGATAGAACAGAAGGAAATAAACTTACAGTATACATAGGTAACCAAGCGAGTGCTTTGCAGGATCCAAATGGCTCAAACTTTCGGGCAATTTATGTGCTTGCTCTTTAAGAATGTCCTCGTTCTGTTTAAGAAGACCGTAAAGATGCAAAAGGTCATCGTTTGTTCCTGAGAAGCCCTGAATCTGTGTGAGCATTTTCTCAACGGCTTCCATGTTGGTGTTTTTTACGCTCCAACTGGGACACCAAGATTATCGGAGAATTCGGCGAAGCAATCGAGTTTCGAACGAAGCTGCGAATTTCTTGCAGACGTACTCACACAATCCGACAGATTCTTCGAGCGTGACTCCAACCTTTTATAGCCTTCGCGCAAATTTAAACAGAATCACCCTGCAAGCTTTATAAATAAAAATATAATAAGGAAACTAATTTTTCTTTCTGTTTTTCATCTAAGGGAGCCGCGGCCAAAGAAAGCATTGGATGTAAGGGAGGACAATTACTTGGCTTTTCGCTAATGCTAGGTGTTCGGACCCAGCAATGAGGTGACTTGTAACAGTTTGGCATCACAGATGGCATTGGTTTGATTTTAATGCACAATGCTAAGTTAGAATTTTTTTTTTCAAAATAAAAATTAGTAAAAGGAATTTTGAAACTTTTCTATTCCATAGATTCACAATGGTCATAGATTCACAATGGTCTTAGTAGATACATAAGTAAATAAAAAGTTAGTTTCATATTTTAATTTTTTATACTTAATAAATATTGCAATTACTAAAGGGAAATGACAAAATAAACCTCATGTAAGTGGCCATGTATAGTTGAGACAAGGTCAGGATGAGGATGAAAATAATAGTTAACTAATATATCTTTCATTGTAAGGTAAGTTAATTGGGTGTTGAAACCTTGAAATGATTGTAATATAGGTACGACCAAAGATGTATAGTCTAATTCAAACTTTATAACTCAACATTTCCCACCAAAATTAAACCCATTCCTTGGATCTTTCAAATCAAGAGTGTTACCACTAGACTAACACCTCATTATTTTGATACTTTTAGAATTGAAATTGTAACTTACAACACCTCAAGCCACTTGTTTTAACCAATTGACCTAATTTCTACTAAAGTATTATGTAAGGGCACAGAGTCATCTTGTTAGTGACAATTCGAGCATTTGACCATTTGCTTCCAAATTAGTAAAGCAATAACATTACCTCATCTTGTTCTTAGTCATCATGGTCCCATTTTGTCATTTTACAATCATGCCTTTCCAACTACTCTCATGTCTCTTGGATGGATAAAGGGCACTAGAGATGTAGAGTCGCTAGGGTAGTACCAAGTTGATTTGAAAACATCGAGTTGAGTATGTTTACACACAAATGCAACGCCTTGGAAAGTTCACTAATTAGGGAGCACTTTAGCCAGGGAACAACCCTGGAGTTACCCTAAATGTTGGGGAGGCAATGCCACCTAGTGCTTTTTGTATGAAGGGGAGTTCATTTTGGGTAGGTTGTCAAACCCACTAGCATGGCTTGGCTCAAATACCACATCATTCATTAGCTACAAGTTTCCTCTAATACAAGGACCAAACTTGTACACAAAACACCTTAGTGTTACCTTGACTAGCAACATTATCTAAATGAAGGAACTTGGAAAGGTGGAAGCATTTAAACCCTATAGCACAAGTAGTATAAGTTAGATAGTTTTATAGAAGATAAGTTGTCTAAATGAAGTAACTTGTTGATCTTTCATATTCGTTGCTTTTAGCTTTCACATTTGAAGAAGGTAGCTTATCAATGTGAAGGCTGCTTCACATATCATCATGGGTAAGCTATCTATCCACAATGCAAAATAACGTTCATTTCAAGGGTTAGATGAGTGTGTTGGTATTACCTTTGTGATTTCCTAGACATAATAAAAATTTCCAGTTTCTAGTATGTCCCCTATATGAACACGAAACAATTTGACTAGGGGTACACCCCAATATCTATAGCAAATATGATACATTAGAAATATAGAAAACTAGAACAATGTCTCAAACTAACAACATGTTACCAACAATTTATTTTTAGGGAAAAGTCAAGTCTACCTAGGATATGCCCCTAGGCTAGCAACATAGCAACTATAAAGAGGATGTTGATACTAGGCTTTAAATCGAGTACCTATGAGTACATAGCTATGCAAGCTAACCAACTAGTGAACGATCTTGTTACCAGCAAATTCCTGTTAAACAATAAGCTAATTAATTTAGTCATAGTATTAGTATGAACCAATATACAATAGAAAATGTTCTTTAGTTACTTTCAAACCGAATATATCTATCCTACGAATTAACAACGAGGTGTTAGGCTAGTGGTAGGACTCTAATTTATAAGTTTTAAGTCACAGGTTCAATTCTGGTAGGCAATTTAAGATATAATGGTCCATTTGAACTATATATCTTGGGGTGTACTAATATTACAATTATTTCAAGGTTCCAATACCCCCAATTTATCCTACTAATTCAATTTCAATGATTTTTACATAATTCTTATATAATTCAACATGTGGTTTATTGGGATACCACACCCTGTACAATCTCTAAGCCCCACTCTAGAGTGTTGTGACACTGCATCGACCACTCAACCCCACAAGGTCCCATCAAGCTTAGAATGTGGTTTCTAGGCTCCCACAACCTTTACAATCTTGAGCTTTGCTTTAGAGTGTTGCGCTACAACACCAACCACTCAATCTTGCACGATCCTGATAAGCTCAAGCAAGATGCCTTCCAGTAAGAAGCACATCAACCCTACAGGGTCCAAAGGAGAATAATAATTACAAGGGATGAATGCAACTTGGTTTGCTGATCCTTGCACTTTGAGATACACCACACTTTACAATGGACAAATGATAATACAATGGGGAGCAACAATGAATATAATGATTGAAAAATGATTATGCATTGATTGTACAAGAGCTTGTGCATTTCCCAATGAGAGTGATGTCTTCTTATAGTCAGCATGTTTCCAAATCCATCTTGGAACTCATGTAATGGCTAGCTAACAGTCATGGAACATGTCTTATTCATGCTCGAGACATCTTTTTGTATTTGGTTTTCATTATGGGAAGACATCTTTGTCTGGTGAAAGATGTCTTTTTGAAATCTCCATTTTGGGAAGATGATGAGCAATGAAAGGTACCCCTATGCTCAACCATATGAATCATGAAGTGTTAACGCATGATTTGGTCAAATTCTGCAGACTCTATGTCTTCCAGTATACTAGTTGTCTAGGAAGTGAATCTCATCCTAATGATCATTCATTGTTGATGAATCATGTTTTGCTAGGCCCCGATATCGGATCCTCGATATCGAGTACACGATATCGTAGCTTGGATAATGATATCAAATACATGATATCATGATTCTTTTGTAGGCCTATAAATGCCACGTTCAGGCGCACAAGAAAAGGGGGGGAGTTGGTAATTCTTAGGGTAGAGTCTTTTTTTTCATTTTTCAATTCATTTCAGTTCTTTCCCCAGTGCATGCCCATAGTGTGATGATTGTAATTATATGGAACCTTTATTCGAGTGTGACGTACTTGGACATGCACATGATTAGCAATAAAGATCAAGATTACTCCATCATTGCAGCATTCACTTAGTTTTAATTGTTTAATTGTTATTTTTATTTATTATTTTCTTAGTTAATATTTATTTAACATAATTTACTATTCCTATTGTTAAATGCGGAATGAGTACAACTTAATCACGAACATTGAAGTGTAACTACTTGGTAACCCAATAGCATATTTAGGAGTGCTTAAGTAATGTGTGCTTGGTAATCCTAAAAGTAGTACATGAGGTCCAAGATGTGTATGAATGATTAAGGATGGATGCTCATTGCACTTAGGCTAGCATAGACTTCATTTCCTATTGCTTATTAGTTTAATCAAGATTATTTTCCATTGTCTCTAGGAGTAGCCTAGTGTTAGAAATCATATCATACACCTCACTCTAGACTAAACCATACATGATAAGCGAATACTAGTCTAGGTGGGAAGATAGCGAACTGCAATTAATGTGTAACTATCTAGATACCACAACTAGTTTGTCTGCGAAGTTCGATCGGATCGTGCGTACACGCTCATATTCATATGGTTGAATGTAGGGATACCTCACCACTCATCATTGGCACTATTGTTGGGGATGGTGCTAGTTATTTAGATTAGTTACATTATCCAAGATCATTGTAACGAAGCCTTGATGATATATCTTCTAGAAAGAAAGTAATTGCAAATAAGTCACACACAAATTCACAACAATCTCTCTCTCACAAGACTATGATAATGCAACAACTAGTAAGGCAATTCATTGGAGAACTAACGAATTATATGATGAAGAAGATGAATTTTGGAGTACTCAATCTTATGCAGGGATCCCCTATGCTCATAAACACCCCAACAGTATTCAAGGACTCTTGTGATTCAACTCTAACACTCCTTCGACGTTAGGTCATGACACAAATGACTGTCTTTTAAGGGGTCGACGTAGAAATAAAAATCGAGCCCATGGGCAAAGTCAAGAATGCCAACATGAACAAAGACAACATCATCCCAACCCAAAAAATTCATAACCTACTTAGTGATGATGAACCCCTACTGGCCACTAAGAGCCTAATGCATATAGAAGATACTATTTGAATATCCTACAGGCATCACAAGGAAAGTCGTCTACCCAGGTTGGATTTAAATAACTTTCCCAAGTTTTTAGGAGGCTATGATTTAGATCCGCAACATCATTTACAAGCCTTCTATGATGCCTGTGCATGGAACAACATTGATAATGAATGGCAAAGACTAAAGCTCTTTCCTATGACACTCGTTGATCAAACAAAAGTATGGTATAGGTCTTTAAAACCAAAATCAATTTGATGTTGGCCGACAATGGTAGAATTCTTCAATGAAAGATATCAAACCTATGCAAGAGTGTCAGCCTTGAAGAGACAAATCCAAGAGTGGAAATAAGCGCAACATGAATCCTTGGACATGGCCTTAGAAAGATATTACTCTTTGTTAAACAAATGCCTAGGCCATGGGTTCTCCAAGGTAAGGCTAATGTACCACATCATGGATGGACTCCGTAATGAAACAAGGGAGACCCTAGGGATGTATGCCCCAAGTCAACTATATGAACTACGAATCCATCAATTCCAATAACTTATTAAGCGGGTAGCAAAAGAAGAAGGAGAAATAGCTAAATGGGGAAATGTTGAAAGCTCTCAATAGGATCAAAATCTCAAAATAGCAAAGGTCTATGATCATGAAAAGGAGAAATCAAGTCACCTCAAGGAGGTGGAATCATCTTTGCCAATGCTACAATCACTAGACAAGATTGAGGCAAAGATCAATAAGATGATGGATTGGGTACATGAAGTATGTGGAGAATATGCCAACATTATTAGAGGAAAAACCATGATGAACCAAGAAACAAGACAGAACAGCACTATATAATTGGAAAGAAGGGTTGAAGAAAATAAAGATAAGAGCTCAATTTCAAATTACCCGTATTAATGTGACATTTGCTTGTACGATTATCCCCAAGGTCAATGCCCAATCTTGTCACATTTACATGAGCTTTGGGAAGGAATGTTACATCCAGATTTCGTACAAAAATACCATGTTTAATCACAGTGGCAAAAATCCCAATCATGGGGGAGGCCATCCTCAAACTAGTCACACCCTTCATACCATCCGAACCCAAGAACTTATTAGGTTCAGCATCCTGTTTCCCCAACTGTGTCAACAACCTCTATTTTACCACATCATTATCATTCTCTTGAGTACTATCAACCCATGTCCTCTCCAACAAGATCACCACCTCATGTTCCTTGTACTTCTCCTCACCCTCAATATTCTCATCCTTTACCTCCTTTTACATCACCACCAATAGTACTAGAAGGTTTTGCACCATAGCACCAACCCATGAACGTTACTTGTGCTACTACTGTCAATAGTAGTGGAGGTCCTCCACAACGTCAAAAGCGTCCTTTCTTTAGGCATGACTAAAGAAAGAGACATCACAGTTCCAAAACCACTACATCCTCCAACCTACCACAAGTTCAACGTTGTGATGCATCTTCCTTCTCGAAATCAATGCCTCCTATTACCTTATCAAGGCCACCAATCAATACTCCAACTACCATGTGGCCCAATGAGTATAACCACATAGGAAGACATATTGATCCTTGCATACCATCTTACGATCATGGGTGCCATAGTGGATCAACTCCTTATCAATTAACCAAATCTTATAATTTGCCCCACTATGCCTACTTTAATCAAGTGTGTGAACCATAATTTGGGTACATTCCAACCACCACATCAAAGGACACCCAGTGGTTTGGGTATGACCAGATTCTAATGTTCCCAAAATGCTTGGATTCAAATTTTCCATTTATTAATTCTAGCCATACTCAAAGGATTAGTTATGGGGGATATCTTCTATTCTAACAAGCAAATTTAATAAATGTTTTTCCTTTTCTTTAATTTTACAATTTTTTGTTTTCCAATTTTTCATCTTTTTATTTGTTGTTTTATCTTTTTATGGGTAATCTCATCTATGAATAAAACACTCATGTGACTCATTGGTCGAGGTGTTGTTCTATGCTATCAAGTCTCAGGTGATTACATATTTGGATAGTGAGCTCACAACATCCACCCACCCATTCTATTAATAAGAGGTTCTACTCTCGGAACGATGATATTCTTGCTATCATTAAAACTTAAAGTAATTTGGTGCTCATCCTGCCCAGAGTAAAAAATGATAGACTAAGAAGGAATGACTAGGGTGTGACATCAAGGGGACTTGTGGATTCTCTTTGGTAACATCTGTAGAAGCTATCATGTAGCCTAGTTGTACTAAGATCCTTGTAGATTTGACGAAAAATGGGAGTAAGAGTAATAAAGGCACTCAATAAAGGAGCTTAATGCTATTCTGGGGGTCCCACTGGAAAGACATGCACCCATGCTTGAAGGTTGGTAGCTTTTCCAAATCACTTTTGGGAAAGACAAAGTGCCAAAGTGGCTAGAAGAAGAAAAGAAGAAGAAGAAAGAAAGAAAAGAACGAAGAAAAACACAAAGAAAGGATCAAGAAAAATGGACCATAGAGAAATTCCAAATCACTACTTCCTTAGACAAAATGTCAAGTGATCATACACCTTGCTGTCATGGTGCTCTTCTGGTTGTTCATCATTGGATGAAATAATGCGATGTCACTGATCGAAGGAATGGACTTGGTCTTGATTTTGGAGTGATGGGCTAATGACACATTAATCATGCCCTACCCTCAGGATTCATTATGCCCTGGGTCAGTTACCTCATGTCCCGATCTCTACAATCCCTTCTACAATTCACCTCATCTCATTGTTCATGTATTTTTGACTTGTGTCTTGTGTAACATCAAACTTATACCTCATCACAGAGGTATCTACATGTGTGTGTTTTGTGGAACTAGTGTGGATTGCATTTAACCCTTTTAGTGCCTACATACATTTTTAGGTGTGGTTACGTAAGGGCATGATAGGTAGGAACCTGCTTTGGGGGAGGACCCACTTGCATAACTTTTGTAATTTGCAATCTTTGCACATCATCACATCATCCTACATCCTCCAAGTATTGCATTACTACAATAATCTTCCCCTTTATCATTATTTTAAATTTTAACATTCCTATGCACCACAACATGTCCTTTTTCCTCATCCTATTCATGAATTTCATTATTAAATTCCACTTCATTACACTTTCGGTGCCTTTAGCTCTCTTCAACGCTATCCTAGATCTTTCAATTCAACCTTAAATCCTTCATTTTTGACCTTGGAAATTCGAAAATTCATCAATTTTTCCAAGTACCCTATGAAACACCACAAAAATTTGGGTCTCGACATTGCAATTGCAAATATGGCTAAGTGTTACGTGCTGTTATGTGCTGCTACGCTGCGTAGTGTAACACCTTGCTACTGTGTAGCATAGCAAAGCATAACACCCTGTTATGTGCTATTACGTTGTGTTACACGTTGTTACGTGCTGTTACGCGTTGCCATCCACTACATTTCCACGTGGCACCTAATCCGCATATTGGAATAACCCTAGCTCTATAAATACCTCTGCGCCCTCTTTTTTGGAGAGAAGAAAGAAAAAAAAAGAAGAAGAAGAGGCTTCCATTTTTCTACATAGTAAGGCATTTGAGATTTTGGCATCTTAGCACTTAGCTCTGTGGGTGAATGAGACCTAGAGCACACCACATCGACAGAGAGGCATAACTACATCACACGATACACTATGACTACTAACCCAGGAGGCATAGTTTATCACAGTGAGCACCAGATTTCATAGCCCGATACCACCGAGGCTATGACTCCGCTCTTACTATGCCTATTGTACACTTTGTATACTTGTACCCTTTTTCGGGGTGGTGCATCTTTCTATTCAAACTCTCTTTTTGGCTAATTACAGCATTTATTTGGCATTGTCAACCGTTCACTCATGTCTACTATCTTGTTACGTGATTAGCACGTTTCTACTACTATGTACATTACGTTTTCTTTTTTATTTTACCACCAGGTGTTCCATCTAAAATCATTGTTTGCAAAAGGGTTATTGTACACTGGTTAAGTTCTTGTCTGATCGACTAGACCGTTCAGGGCACCTTGAATCTGTTTTCTCCAGCACTACCCTTGCGTGGATTCGGGGTTAGGCTGTGTGCTCGAAGACCTCTCGGTATTTCCAGCCACTGATGTTTTTTGTCGCTACAGTTTTTTGATGCTAGAAGGAGGGCTGTTTTTTCTGCATTTTCATACTTAGCATTTTTTCTGCATTTTTGTACTTAGCATTTTTCTTTCTGCATTATTGCACTTAGCTATTTTCTATATTTCTATACTTGGCCATTTCCCTGCTACTGACAGACTTAGTCATTTTTTTGCTATTTTCAGAGTTAGCCATTTTTTGCAACTAGCAACTCTCAGAACCCGATCTGTGAATATGAATCCAGATCAACCTTCCACATTGGTTTCTAACACATTTGATACCACAATCCAGCCAAAGCATGCCGCATTAAGCCACGAATAATACAATTTTGTTTGTGCTAAAATCCAAGCAAGACTACCAATGGATTACCTCAATTTAGAGGCAAAACAAGACTACGAACGAGTCCACTAGAACGGACGGGAGTATAACCCCTCCTTGTTTGACATAATCCCACTCACGGAGTCCTACCACCAGTTGTTGTCCCAACTCATTTGTGCAAACAAGCATGATGCAGGGACAACCTACGAGGAAGCCTCACAGAGGGAGGAAGACGAGTTCGAGGCCTATTCCAAACACGAGAGCCACCTCCACACCATTTTACAACAACCACTCCCTAGTACAACCCCTCCTTGGTTTGGTCCATCCATCCCCTCCAAGATAGTAACCATGCTAATTCAGCCTTCCTTGTAAGCAACTAATGCATTTGCCCAGCGCTATGCTCAAGCAGGGGCCACCTCCCAACTCTAAACAACTCAGGCATCCTACATCTTGCTTGTCTCATTGGTGTCTGCAGTGTCTGTCCAACCCACCCATGTGTGGCCCACTCCAATCACCATACCCATCGCTTAGCCATTACATTAGCAATCGTCCGCTATGACGTTAAACTAGCAACAACCATCTGCTATGATGTTAAACTGGTAAACTCCACAACCAACAATTCTGCCCTATGCTATGCAACCAACCCAAGCCCAGCGAATGTAACCGGTTGGCACACCCCCAAGCTTAGAATAGGCATTCCAACTGATACAAAGCTTGATAGAGGAGATCAACCGACTTAAGGCTACCTCCTCTGACACCATTAAGGTGGTGGACTTCTACCAAGATGATCCCATAAGTCCTACGGTACCACCTCTAACTCTCCCAACTGGGGCCCAACTACCTCAATTTACCAAGTACAATGGTGAAGGGGATCCCAATGCACACTTGGTGACATTTAGATTTGAATGCCTACTCCTTCAAGCTTGGCCACATGCCATCATATGTTTCTTCCCCATGTCACTCACTGGCAAGGCCTTAGACTGGTATCATGCGTTACCCAATGCCTCAATCTCCTCTTTCGAGGATCTCATAAGCCAGCTTGTAACATGCTTCAAGTACAGCCTAAAGCCTGAAGCAACCCTTGACCAGCTGATGCAAGTTAAACATGGGCCTCTAAAGCCCATGCCAAAATTCCTCCAACGTTGGAATGCTGCATTGAGTGAAATGCATGAACCCCTGGCAAAAGTGCATCTACTGGACATCTTTAAAGGTGCAGTAAATGACTTTATTAAGTTCAAACTGTATTATCTAGCCCCAAAGTCTCTTAGCCAAGCCTTTTCCCAAGCAAAAAGCATAGAGGACGCAACACAAGCTAGCAATGATCCAGCCTATGTCACCTACAAAAACCAACACGCTTGCAAGCATGTAGC
This sequence comes from Gnetum montanum, assembly GCA_015680685.1. NCBI lineage: Eukaryota > Viridiplantae > Streptophyta > Gnetopsida > Gnetales > Gnetaceae > Gnetum > Gnetum montanum. The sequence continues at coordinate 187,885 of MNCI01002316.1, forward strand.
CACAAGCACAAAAGCAACCAACCGGGGCCCAATAGCTAAGCAGCCCAAAGCCCCAACTAACAAAACCGCCAATTCTGGCACTGACTCACCTACATTGATAGGGGCTACCCCAAGACCCAACTTTCAGTGCAAGGACCACTCAAAGTATACAGCACTACCGGTGCAACCCTCTAAACTACTAGAGCAACTCTTGAAAGCTAGGCAAATCCAACACAAACATGTATTGGTAATTACCCGTCAAAGACATGATAGGTACTACGAACTACTAAGGAACCCTGCTTTAGTAGTGCCAAATGAGCCCCCAGTGCCGCAACACTTTAAGCTGGACCAATACTGTCATTACCACCAATTGGCTGGTCATAGTACAGACAACTGTCGTGCTTTGCAGGATGACCTACAGAGAATGATAGAATGTGGCCAATTGGTGATTAACACAATGAGTCAATCCAACATAGATGATGCATCCTATGTCATAAATTCCATTAGCATAGGTGGTAAGTCTAAACCTACACAACAACCTTTTGTGATCCGTGTGCCTCCCAGCAAGGCAAGGATTCCCTTGGCCTCCACAAGCAAGAGGCCTCCCTTTGTTATCAAAGTGCCACCTTGAGCACCCATAGCACCCTTTATGGTCAAAGCTCCATAGCAACCGTCCACTAAGATGCTAAACTAGCATCATGCAACAACAACCGCTAGGCAACCTTTTGTTATCAAGGTGCCACAATAAGTTGACCACATAACAACACCATTTGTCATAAGAGTGCCACAACGTGATGGCCCCTCACCTACCCGAAGCCCAAGAGTGGGTAACATCTCGATCCATCCTCCTTCAAGGGTTGATCCCACTAGCAACCCAGGTAGGCCCACCAAATGGCAACACAAAAGGACAAACGAGCACCTCGCAACTCCCATGGTTGAAGCGAAGGCCACAACTAGAAAACAACAACTGAACGCTGGGGCCCCTACCCCCAAGCAAGCCAAGCAAACCAAGCCCAAGTCCCCCTCCAGAGAGATCTATCTCTTAAGCCACATGGAGGAAGTCAAAGCCAACACAATAGCTAATGACAAGGACTTTGCAGTTGCACTAACCCAGGTGAAACAAATGCTCAAACAAAAGAACACAATGTTGAGCTTGTACGACCTGGTCATGACCTCATCTACTCATTGCCAAGCATTGGCCTAGATCTTGGCCTCCATTCCTATTGCAGAGGACATCCCTGCAAATGAGGCATCCATCTGTGCAATAATGCTACCCCTTGCCCCACAAGAATCGAGTTAACACCTTTAGTGTTCCATAATAATGTAGTTAAAGTCAACCCTGAACAAGGGGAGGTTACTACAGCTCCACTATCCATTAGCATTTGTGTTGGGCAATGCACCATCCGCAGAGTGCACGTCAATGATGGTGCAGCAACAAATGTAGTATTGTACTCCGTCATCGACAAGCTAGGCCTAGCAGATGAAATCAGGCCAACCAAAACCACATGTCTAAAATCCTTTAATGGATCACGTGTCATAGTCAGGGGTACCATCAACTTAGCCTTTGTGGCAGGAGAGAAATTCCCCACTAGCGCAGATTTCACCATCATAGAGGAGATGCCAAGTTTCAACATGATTCTAGGTAGGCCTTGGCTAGCCCAACTAAGGGCCATCTCCTCTCCCATCCACTAAGAAATCCACCTTCCATACAAAGGTGGTCAAGTTATCGTCCATGGTGATAATGCTTTCTCTTTGACTATCCATGACATAGACATGGCACAAGTTTTAGAAGAAGAGTTTCTTGGTGGTACACTTATGACAACCAATGCAATGCCTAAGGCTAACACACCCGAACAAGTGGTTGAAGCCGACAGCCTCCCAGAGGATCCTAAGCCTTACACACTCCCTAATCCATGCCCAGTTAGGAAGCAACTACATGACCAAGACTTTCCCTTGGCCAAAAATGTGCTAGATGCTTGCCCACCCTTTGACTTCACTTGCCACACATTTTTGACTTTCATTTTCATTGCACTAGCCTACGCATTTACATTTTTCCTACTTACTTAGATTAGGCATTTCATTTTGTTCACGTATTTGTTTTACTTTGTTTATGCATCCATCCATTTAGCTTACACATTACATCTAAAAACATAAAAACTATAAAACATAAAACTACAAAAACACATGGCCCAAAAAGGCCTTAAACTAGCCTACGGCCCGGAACGGCCTAAAACTATCACTTTGTGCATTGCTTTCCTTTCATTCATACATTTTAACTTTGTTTACAGCAGATGTTGCTTGATGTTATTTTCTTTTTAGTTGATTTTTACAGGATTTTGCAGACACACAACATGACTACACGTGTAGCATCGCACCTTATACAAGCAAGGTAAGCACCAATCCGCTATGACTATAAACTAGCATAGATAGTCCGCTATGACTATAAACTGGCACAACTCGTCCTTGGGTTATGACGTTAAACTGGCACAACATCCACTGTTTGCTACAACATTAAACTAGCATCCAATAGTCTACTAGGACTATAAACTAGCACATCACGGTTTGCCAGGACCTTAAACTAGATTCATAGTTTGCCAGGACTTTAAACTGGCATGTAGCTGATTTGATCCAAACACTTGCCATTGCCTTGGGAGCACTCACAGCATCATCACTTCCCATCATTTTAGTGATTCTTTTGGAGCACTTGCCATTAGTGCGACATTCAAAACACTTGCAGCATCATTGCCCTGGCACCTTTACTAGCTTCTTGAGCACTTGCAACTAGCACAACATTTGACACATTTGCAGCGTCTTCATAGTTTTGCACTTGCGGCATCTTCACATTTGGCATTTGCACTTGCATTTCACGCTTTGCGATTTTCTTGTCCTCTCTGAGTTGCGTTTGCAAGACAAAGCCTTGGAGACGGTCGTGCGAAGGTGCATTTCATCACAGCAGCAAGTTATCATGTTGCTTTGATGTGCATAACTAGACTAGTTGAGCCACTCAAGAGTGCACATCCCCCTCATCGCTATTATAGCCTATGCACATCCATTCATTTGTCCCAATATCCTCTCATACTCCCCATACTCATGATTTCACACTCTGATGCATATGCATTGTGACACACATGGCATTCCCTTCACATCAACTATAGAACCCATGGTTGATGTAACATAATTCATCCTATGGGACACCTCTGTTGCGTAGTAAATGCCTAAGTGGATGTAACATGAATCATCCTTGGGAGGAAACATCTATCCTATAGATGCAATGTGATGCGTCAAAACAAAGGCCATCTTCTTGATGGCCAACCTACAGCTAACATTCAGCAGTAAGCCAAACCCAAAGAAAGTTTGCCTCACCACAAAAAAATAAAAATAAAAATAAAATCAACAATGCTACAGCTTCGCAATTGGCCCATCATTGGATCAACTTTGGTCCTCCCATGAGTACTCTGATGAAAGGTTAACATTTCAATGGCAAGCTACTTCATGCCATGGTCACCATCAACCATGCTGAATTTGCATCTTACATCATGATCCACTGTTTGCATTTTGTTCCCACTATTTAAATTTCATCTCCTTAGCATTGCCTATACTCCTTCTCCCCTAACATAACCTTCTCCCCTAACATAATCTTATTCCCATAACACTCTTGATCATGGTAAGATGACATCCAATTTTGTGTTGACAAATGACGTTGGTGACATATTTGCTGTGGTGTTTTGTAATTCTCTGTCAATGTCTTTTAGGTCACTCCTCTAGATGTCAACAAAGAGGAGCCATTGAAACACGACAAAATTTTGGATCTCAACATCACAACTGCAAATATGGCTAAGTGTTATGCGCTATTACGTGCTGCTATGCTGCATAGCGTAGCATAGTGTAGCACCTTGCTACTGCGTAGCATAGCGTAGCGTAACACCTTGTTACATGCTGTTACGCTGTGTTACACGCTATTACGTGCTGTTACACATTACCACCCACCGCATTGCCACGTGGCACTTGATCCGCATTTTGGGCTAACCCTAGCTCTATAAATACCTCTGCGCCCTCTTTTTCAGAGAGAGAGAGAAAAAAAAGAGGAGGAGGCTTCCATTTTTCTTCACCAGCAAGACATTTGAGATTTTGGCATCTTAGCACTTAGCTCTGTGGGTGAACGAGACCCAGAGTACACCACACCGATAGAGAGGCATAACTACATCGCACGATACAATGTGACTACCGACCTAGGAGGCACAGTTTAGCACAGTGAGCACCAAATTTCATAGCCCAATACCACTAAGGCTGTGACTCCTCTCTTACTGTGCCTATTGTACACTTTGTATACCTATACCCTTTATCGGGGCGGTGCATCTTTCTATTCAAACTCTATTTTTGGCTGATTACAGCATTTATTTGGCATTGTCAACCATTCAATCATGTCTACTATCCTGTTACGCGCTTAGCACATTTCTACTGCTGTGCACATTACGTTTTCTTTTTTATTTTACCACCGGGTGTTCCATCTAAAATCATTGTTTGCAAAAGGGTTATTGTACATCGGTTAAGTCCTTGTCTGATCGACTAGACCGTTCAGGGCACCCTAAATCCATTTTCTCTAGCACTACCCTCACACGGATTTGGGGTTAGGCTATGTGTCCAAAGACCTCTCGGTGTTTCCAGCCATCGACATTTTCTATCGCTACACCCTATTTTTGAATGTCCATGATATCGGGTACCCGATAGCAGGTCCGATGCAATATTGGGTTCGCACTATTGGGTACGTGATATTGTGTCTATAAATACTATATATATGGACCCCCCACACACGTCAATGTCATTTTTTACTATTCATGTGAGGGAAGATGTTGAAATTTTCTTCCACAAATTTTCTAGCTTGCACACCTATCAGTCAAACATCCATAACTTACTTAAACCCAGAGTGTTTAACTTAGTCGTGGGGGAAGGATACACTTCAAGTCACATAGTTTTTTTAAAATTCGTCGTTGCCTGAAGGATAGTATCAAGGGTAAGTGACCTTAAAAAAATGATAAAATCGTTTGCCAAATTAATTTTATCTTCTTCACCCAAACCATGGAAATTATTTCTTTGGAGTCACCTAAATAAGTTAGACCTAATATAAAAACCTTTAGGGGGATTTTCATGAAAATCTCTAACTCTGAATCACACTAAGCAAGAAATGAATATATTAAGGGCAAAGAGTAAGGTATTAATCTAATGTTGTAAATAAGCCTTACTGAGAATCTAGCTCATGCAATTGCAGATGGCCCCTAAAAGAGGACAACAAGGAGGACCCTCTTAGGGTGCATCCAAATAGCCAAGGAGAAGTAGAGGCCAGGTGTCTCTTGAGGAACATACAGAGTAGAAGGCACAATCATTCAGCATCCATTAGGAACCTCCTGTTATTGTGCAATTGAGACATGTCGAAGGTGGAGATGGTGGAATACCTAAACATAGACAACATCTCACATTGTCTTCGGAATGTGTTCAAGCAATTCATGAAAGGTCCACGTTAGCAGCTATGATTGTGGAACTCAACTTTGAACCGTTCACTAAGTTTGCTCCTAAATCAGTCAAGGACCAACTTAAAGGGTCTTCACTATGGCCTATTCTCTCTGAAAGTGGTGATTGGTACCTAGGAGAGACGTACCAATTTTGGCACAACAATGAAGAAGGAACCACCATTGATATTGGTGATATTTCTGTTGATTTCTCTGCCAAAGCCATTTTGAGATTTCTAAATCTTCCAAATACAGGGCCAAAGGTTGCTCACTTGTCCACTCGTTCCGATGCTAATGTGTAAAAGATATGGTTGAAAAGGACATACGACAAGGAAGATAAAGCATATGGAGAACCTACACTTGAAGAGAGAATCTACTTCAAAATCGGCACATATCACATTTTCCTAACAAAAGGTTTAAATAGAATTTCCACATATGTGGCTAGAAAGAGTGCCATCTTGATGGGTAAGGTTAATGCCAACCTACCCCATCTATATCTTATAGAAATTTTGAGGTGGTTTGAAGAACATAAGACAGGGAAGTTTGCATTGCCCTTCCCTTGTCTCATCAAGAATCTATGCTAATGTGCTAAAATTCTAGGGTATACCAATGATGTCCCTAGAAAGGTCAAAAATGCTTCATTCACTGAATTACTAAAGCCACTAGCCCCAAGAAAAAGTGCTGGTGAGATGCTCTCTGGTGAGACACTTGAGCAAGAATAGGAAGCGGGGCCTAGCACACAACTTATAGGCCAGCAAGACCAACCACCACCATCGCCATAGGACTATCGATCATCTATGAGCCATCTCAGGGCCATCGCTGAAATAGTTAGTTGGGGAAGTCATGATGAAGCCAATCTCTTCAGGGTCATCGATGATTCTGTACAATCCACGATCTTAATTGATCGCACATGGGGCAAGGTGTTTATCCAAACAGGAGGAGGGGAATCACACTAGTCAAAACAGATCTTTGGAAATGCTGCATCTTTTTAGGTGCAATTAGAAACTAGTGAAGGTGCCATAGTAGTGGTCATGTAGCACCAAGATGCAGTGGGAGCAGTAGAAGTGGTTACAGACCACATAAAAGAATCATTTAATGTCCCTGTTGTGCCATCGGTAGATTTTACAAGAGCATGCGATGCTCAAACTTTGGTCGGTCCCTCGATGATTCCTGCAGAGCTTGAGGATGTTCTAGATCAGTTGTTGTAGATAGGACAAGTGATAATAGCCCTATTTGACATCCCTCAAGATGTGACAACAACTTAGTTAGACCTCATCTCGACAAAAGGGAAGCTAGTCATGGTAGAGGTTAGGGTTGAGCATGTAGAGGAGGAGTTAGAAAGACTCCAAGAAAAGCTCATCACTCTACAAGCTGCATAGTGGGATCCATTCCAATTCATCCTTATAGACCAGCTAGAATCCTTCTGAACATAGCAACTAAATAAATTTCTAGAGGAGAATAAAAAAGTGGCTGAGGAAAAATAGAGGGCTGATTGGGATGCTTCCAAGGCACAAGCTCAAACGTATGCACATGCCAAAGCACTCAAGGCCTCATAAGAAGAAAATAAATGCCTTGCCACCTAGAATCTCTAGTTGATCATAGTAGAAAAATAAAAGAATGTTCTCAAAGAAAATTTTTAGCAATTATGAGAACAATTAATAAGGATCAACTAGGATATGAATCACTTGGGCAGAGAAAATAGAACCCTTTCAATGGAGGAGGTACGCACGATTTGTCAAAAGATGACAATTGAAATAAGCATGTGGTAGAATGAAGCCAAGAGACATGAGAAGCTCAAAGAGCATTTCAGTGATTAGGTGGGGATGTATAGGCAAGTGATTCAGAAAGAAATCCATATGGCCAAAACCCATATTAACACACTCAATGCTCAAAACACTGATTGGCAGACCATATTGGATACTTATGCCTTCGCCCACCAAGTTGAATTGAAAAGTTGGGACTTGTAGATACAAGATCTCACGGAGTACATGGAGTTGGCAAACCTGCAGTATGCCAAATTGGCCATGTTGACAGTAGGACACCCAAGAACAGAATTGGAAAAACAGGTAGCAACCACCTATGCAAAGTATGAAACAAAATTTGCTGGACGCAAGAAGATGCTATAGAAATTAGAAGTGGAAAATTCTAAATTAGAGGTGGTCAAAACTAGCTACCAAGAATAGAAGGATGTTGTGGTGGATTTGGCTTGACACTCATAGACTATCAAGAATGCAAGGACAAAGCCAGAGCCTATGAAGAGGAATGATAATTGTTTGCGGCCTAGTGTGTCAAGGCCAATCAGATGTTCCCACAACTGCTATGCCCATGGAAGGTACCAACTTCATCAAACATTGGAGCATCAGAATAGATAACATAGGATCCCTGAATCGAAGAAGAAAAGATTCAGGCACTCCTTTAGAGACATGCATTTCCAAAACCTGGAGCACAAGATAAGGGGAAGAGACCCATGGAGGAGCCACCACCACCAGGAACCACATGAGTTCCAACAAATTTTTTTGTTGTAAATTCTGTGTTTGTGTCTGTGTCCCAATTTTGTTTTGCTCAATTCTACACTGCAGCATGAGTCATTCCTAGCTAGTCAATAATCCCATACCTATCCACTATGTAATTAATCAAAATCTTTTTCATTTTATCTAACTTAAGGAAGATTTGTTATTCAGTCATGGGGGTATGATGAATCATGTTTTGCTAGGCCTCGATATCGAGTATGCGATATCGTAGCTTGGATAATGATATCGAATACACGATATCATGATTCCTGTGTAGGCATATAAATACCACGTTCAAGCGCACAAGACAAGGGAGGGAGCTGGTAATTCTTAGGATAGAGTATTTTTGTCATTTTTCAATTCATTTTAGTTCTTTCCCCAGTGCATGCCCACAGTGTGATGATTGTAATTGTACAAAACCTTTATTCGAGTGTGACATACTTGGACACGCACATGATTGACAATAAAGATTGAGATTACTCCATCATTGTAGCATTCACATAGTTTTAATTATTTAATTGTTATTGTTATTTATTATTTTCTTAGTTAATATTTCTTTACCATCATTTACTATTTTTGTTGTTAAATGTGGAATGAGTACGACTTAATTATGAACATTGAAGTGTAACTACTTGGTAACCTAGCAACGTATTTAGGAGTGCTTAAGTAATGTGCGCTTGGTAATTCCAGAAGTAGTACATGAGGTCCAAGATGTGTATGGATGATTAAGGACAAATGCACATCGCAGGTAGGCTAGCATAGACTTCATTTCCTATTACTTATTAGTTTAATCAAGATTATTTTCCATTATCTTTAGGAGTAGCCTAGTGTTAGAAATCATATCATACACCTCACTCTAGACTAAACCATACATGATAAGCAAATATTAGTCCAAGTGGGAAGACAACGAACTGTGATCAACATGTAACTATCTAGATACCACAACTAGTCTATTTGCGGAGTTTGACAAGCTCGTGTGTACATGCTCATATTCATATGGTTGAGTGTAGGGTTACCTCACCACTCATCAATTGTCTTCCCAATTACACTTGTGATGTATAAAGGTATGGTTGAGTGTAATTGAGGCATATGATTTTTATTATGTTATGTTTTATGTTCCTTGGTACTTAAAGTAGAGTGATGAAGTAATTTAATAACTAATTTAATTTAATTACTTAACTAGTCCTAACATAAGCATTTGGTTTGACTTTTTGTATGTGTCCTAAACTCACGTATCCACTACTAGGTTACCAAGAGCTATGCTATTGGGTGAACTAAGCAATAACACTACTGGGATTACCAAGAGAATATGTGTTTATGCTTGAAGCAGTTGTACTTATGTGTTTACTTAATCACTATGTAGCCTATCTCGCTTAATTACTGAATTAGCTTAATTATTGAGAAACATTAAATAAATAACTGAAACATTAAATACATGAATAAAACATTTAAACTATTTATAATGTTGCAAGGTTTATCAAGAAGCTCGTCTTTATTACCGCACAAACTATTGTGCTCAGGTACAACAATGCTTAAATAAAGATCTATACACTTAATAACTCCTGCTACGGGCACTCAAGAAAATATTCTAACTTTCAAATGTAAAAACTACAAGAGTTCAGCTACTACTGTGGCTTGACTCCCCATAAAGATGGCTATATGCTTATATTTATAGTTTTTATTACAAGGCTGCATTAATGGGGCTTTGTAGATGTACGAAACGCTACATCGATATAGCCCCATCGATAGGGCACCACCACGTAAACAAGGCCCCATTGACGAGGGCCTGTTGACGAGGCCACATTAATGGGGGTCCATTGATGTAACACTTTGATGTTCATCATACCCCCACAACTAAATGAAAACTCATCCTTGAGTCCCTTTACAAAATTGGGAAGGTATAAGATTATTAATTGACCCTTGACATAACAAAATTGAGTGCCCGAGTGTAGAAATCAACACATTACAAAAATTGTTGTGTTCATGACACAAAATTAAATACCATGACATGACTACACAAAATTGGACAACATGTCCTTTGATGACATGAAGACAGTGGAGAAGATTAGATAGTCCTAGGCAGTGGAGGCTCTTAAGGTTCTGAAGGACCTTCACTGGCTTCAAGCATGTGTGGTGGCTAAGAAGGCTATGGTTGTCTTACTGCAGTTGCAACATCTAGTGGAAGGTAAAAGGCATCTAGTAATGCATTCATCTCCTCATCCTTACTACAAGGATTATTTACAGTCCATGTAGCATCACTAGTGTGGGCTAGAATGGGGATATCCCATAGATAGGACATTACTAGGAATAGCTCCTTAGCATTGAAAAACTAGGCAGTGAATTATTTATGTTCAACATTGAATGCCCTGATTGCATTCTACAGCTCTTAGTAGTCATTCATCCTTCTAGCTAGGTTCTTAATGATAGATCTTTGATCAATGTATTTACCCTTGAGAACTTCAAGTTTAGAATTTTCCATTGCAAGCTTTTTCTTGGTGTCTTTGTAATGCTTGAACTTGGCCTTGTACAACAAGTATGAGTTAGTCACCTCCTTCTCTAGTTCTAATTATGGTCATTCGACAATCAACATGGTCATATTTGCATATCAGAGATTGGCAAGCTCCATGTATTCCATCATTTCCTCAATCTACAACTCGTTTATGCAAATTTCTACCTTGTTATAGGCATCTATCCCATCAATGATTGGTTGCCATAATTTTCTTCCTTGTTGGAGTTGTTGGACCATTTCATTTACTTTCACCTTTGTCAATTGGATGTGTTTTTTCATTCACTTATTTTTGTAGATTGACCTAATCTTTGTAATGATCTTTGACTCTCTCAAATTTGAGAGCCTTTGATTTCCAGGTGCTTACCTATATTGCAATCTTCTGGCAAAGGGCATAGACTTCCTCCATGGAGAGGTTTTTGATTTCTATTGCCAATCTCCTTAGCTTTGTGTTTGCTCTTGCTGTTGATGGATGAAGTCGATTAATTGCTATTTGTGCTTATCAACATTTTGTAGGCAATGATTCTTTGCGATTAATGGTACATTCTCTTGGTGGGTCTGATTCAAGGCCTTTTGAATTTTGTGCTATGTAGCCTCTACTAAGGATCAATAGAATACCACCATCTCCATCACACCCTCAACCCCTTTCAGTCTAGTGTAAAGTTGTTTAAGAGCTTCATCTCTCATCAATGTTGGGTTGAGAAATGTAGGGTAAACAATTTGGGCTCTTAATTTAGCAACTTCAGCAGCCAAGCATTCATTCAGCTCCTTGGCTATTTCAAGTTGCCCCTCCAAGATGATGTTTTTGCCCCTTGCCTCTAGCAACTATGACTGGGTTGTATTAATATTGTCCAAAAGATCAAAGACATCTGAAAGTAGTTGCCTAGTTGCCCCTAGTCGGTTTAGTAGTTCTTAATGCTATGCTGCATTTATTCTGCCACTTGTGGTCCTTGTAGATGTATGCACATCTTTTAGTATAGTGATGTTTGGTACAAACATTGTAGGTGCATTGAGGATTTTAGTAGGTCAACAACCATTTTTGCTATTGTCTTCTACCCTTGGTACTGCATCACCAATATTATTTCCCCCTCACCTTCCTCCAAGTGCACCAAGAAGGTCATGGCATTTCAAGAGATTTTTGGGAGTGGCTGCTATTTTGTGAGAGATACCGTAACCTCTCTAACACTAGGATTCGATCTCGTAGACAACTACGTTCTTTGGGCCAAGAAAATGGATCCACCTCCACCCATCAAGCTAATTATTTAGGCCACCTCATTTAGGTGACTCATTGCTAGTTGATACATAGATGGATCCCCACCACTCATGCCTACTCATTGCTCTTGTTCACTCAAGAGCCATTTTAGGTACTTATGCAACCATTGGGCTATTGTAGCAACATTTGACATAGTTGTTTGAGTGGCAGGTGGAGGTGGTGGTTGCTGATCCTCTTCTTGAATGGTTGTTGCAAGTGTTTTATCTTTCATCATCTTTACCCAATTAGTGATTAAAGCACACTTGACAACATCATTCATATAATAGACTATTCCTTCCCTTTGACAAATTTTTCTGATGAGGCATGGGAAGGGGAGTGCCTTCCTTCCATAATCATTTTCTTTAACTCACTTCTCCATCTCTAGATAGATCAACTATGAAAGGTTGACATGGAATCTCCCACTCAAAGTAGCACATGCATAGGGAGAAAATGTGGTGATTTTGTTGGGCCTCACCATGGGATTTAGGTGAAAGGCTATAATCTTATAGTGGATCCTTTCTACTAGTGTGAGTGCACCAAACTGCTTGTGGTCAACACCGTAGCACCATCGCACCCATTCTTTCTTGATGCATTCGAATCTTAGTGAGATTCATCTTTTTTTTGGCAACCTAAGCACTTTAGCAATGGCCTACACCGAGTAAGACATTGAGATGTCATTGATTTTTACCATCGATCTGGCTTGCTTGTTGTTGTAGAATAAAAATGTCTCTCCTATGTACCACTCCTTGGTGGAAGTGATGATTGGCCACATGGGAGTTGGTCCTGCACTTCTTTTAGTGCTTGCTCTAGGAAAGGGCCAAATTTTAACTCATAGAGAACTACTTTTTGGACCTCACTCAATCTAATTTGATTCAAGCAGGCTTCTATCAAGGTCATCTCGAGATTTGCTTGTTGAGCTAGTGCATCATCCTAGTGGGAATGTTTTGTTGCTACTATTGGTTTTGGAATCTATCTAACAGATTCCACCTTGACCTCTTCCCTAAGAGGACATGTGGCATGGGTTACAAGTGGTTCTTCCTAGGCTTGTTCTTGGCCCCTTCCCATTCTAGGTTGTTTCTCCCTTGGTTAAGATGTTCTTACTTCCTACGTGTGTTTGCCTTTTGCTGCTATCTGCAATCACAACACATGCATGGATTAATAAATATAATGTGTAACTTTTAATTTTTGAATATCTTATCTCATTAGTTAGTTACACTTTGGCTAATTTTGGACCATGGTAGATTGATTATTTTATTAATTATTTATTGTAAATGTCACCAGAGCTTGTTGGAAAGGTTTAACTCTTGTAATTTTAGCATTTAATAGTTGATTTATTAGTTAAACCTTTGTGGGAGTTAGAAAAATGGTGAAAAATGTTTGGTCAAAAATAGCACATTTGTGGCTCCCATGACAAAGAGCTTACCTCTACTAGTTGTAGGGTCGAAGAATAGAGTGATTTGGATAAATGGTTAAGAAGTCATGGGCTTTGGAAGATTTTGGGCTTTGAAAATTTGAAAAATCCCCTTGGCATTTGTGAGAAAATGTAAAAATTTTAAAGTGGGTTCATGCATATATATAATATTTTTTTGCTATGTCGATGGGGCCACATATACAGGGCCTCGTATAAGCATCTGCTCCATCGACGAGGCCTCATATATAGAGGCTATAGGGAAAATTTTGAATTTTGAATATCTTTAAAAAAACACAAGGAATTTTTCAATAAATTTTGGTTCATGGAATCCTAGAAAAGTCAAGAATATGATGAGATCATTGAAGAGGATCTTTGAAAGCTCAAAAATTGAAAAATTTGATGGAGAATGTGTTTATTGAAAAAATATGTAAAGGAGTGGATGGTTTGATGTAGAAGATGGGTTTATGAAAGATTTTGATTGCAAGAATGCCTAAGGATAAGGTGCTTAATGAACCTAACCAAGAGAGATGCAAGTGGGTCCTCCCCATAGTAGGCACATGTCTTGTTTGCCCTTGGATAACCTTGACCTAAGGAGTCTATGGGTCCCATAGGTGATTAATGGTTGATGGAAGTTAAGGACCAAAACCTAGAAGATTCTACCTAAGAATTCAAGTACATCAGACCAAGACACTGAATCAAGAATATGGACTTTGGTAGTGAGGTGAGTTACGGACAACATATATGAATGATGGAGAAGGTGGAATGGAATTCCAAATTGAGGTCATAAGAAGTTCCTTGTGGAGTTTTGTGTTTAAAATGACCTAAGAAGATCCATCCTTAGTCCAGACCAAAACCAACCTCTTTTAGTGACTTCACATTACCACTCTAAGATCGATCCATCTCCCTTGAGACACATGAGTGCTCTCACAAAACAACCATCGTTCCATAAAGAGAAGAAAAGAAAAGTAAGAAGTGAGAGAGGTCCTTAGTTAGAGGGGAAATTTAGGCATGGGTAACAAGTCTTTTTAGTCCCATAACTAATGCTTGCAACTTGTTTATTTGTCTAAGGGATGTGCTTTGAATTTCCATCCTATTTTTTTTGTTTGTATTTTTCTTTCTTTCTTTCCTTTTTGGATAAGAACCACACCATGCAAAGACTTTAGTTGACTTCCTATTATTGGTCGACATGGAATGGTAAGAAGTCTACGAAAAAACTCAAGCACCCAAGCAAGTAGAAGAGTACAAAGAGTATTGAGTCCCCTTGAAGCCACATCCTGTGCAAAGCTTTGAATCCTTCCCAATTTTGGAAACTACTAAGGTCACAAATTTATTAAAAGTTTATTTAATGAAAGGGACCTTAAACTTCCAAAACAAGAAAAACCATAGAGTTTGTGAATGGGTGAATGTCATGGAACCATGACTTAACCATCAATACAAAAATTCAAAAATAGAAACCAAACATTAGCAAACAAAACATAAAGCACAAATCACCATTAGTAATAGCTATAGCACCATTGTGTCTTGTTACAATAAAGCCCTTTTATTAGCAAAAGTAATAAAAATCATATACTAAAAATAAGGTAAAATATATAAAAAAGTGTAAAATATTTAAGAAAAGTTTAAATGTACTAACGATGATGTAAAACAAAAAATGGTGTAAAAATAGAAAAAAGTTTAAAAATCAAAAAGGTGTAAAAGAAAAAAATTGCAAAGACAAAAATGTGTAAAAAAAAATAGAAAAATTGAGGAGCCATGTATATGATTAGCATGGATGGCCATATCCCCCATGATTGTGTTGGAAGGAGGAGATCTAAAAAATTTAGTGTGGTTGTCCATTTGTTGAGGTATTTGTTGCATTGGCTTGCTTGGGCTCATGGAAAGGCTTTACTTGTTGGATGTTAACTAAATACTTTTTATTTGGGCTACCAGGTTTGTATATGATCATGGCTATAGAAGAAAAGGTTTCGTCAATTATATAAGGCCCTTCCCATAATGTTTGAAATTTAGTTTTCTAAGGTACGTGTATGGAGTTCTAGTAAAGAACCTTATCTCTTGGTTGAAATTTCACTTTCCATATTCTAAGGTCATGTCATTGCTTATTAAATGCCTTGTGCACTTCATTTGAAAATAGGACTGCTAATCTAATTTCATCTAGCATGTTGATATTGATTAGTTTTTCTTTTTGTGTTAGATTTAAGTCAAGATACAGATCATAGGTTATTGAGAGTGTATAAAGCTTGGATTGAATTATTAGCATTGGAAGTTTCCTGTACACTAACTCGTAGGGAGAGTAGCCAATAGGGAGTTTCCATGTTGAGTAGTAGGCCCAAAGGACATTGTTGAGTTTTGTGCTCCTATCTCTTCTATATTGCTAATAGCTTTTGCTAAAATCTTTGTAATCACCTTGTTAGTTACCTTTGATTGATTGTTGGCTTAGGAGTAAGAGGGTGTTGTTAATTTATGTTCCACCCCCAAGCATTGCATGAATTTTTAAAAAGTAACATCTATAGAATGAGTTCCGTTGTCAGAAATTGGTGCATGTGGCACCCCAAACTTGTTTACAACATTTTGTTAGACAGCTGCTACGATTGGTAATAGCTGCTACTTCTACCGATTTTGTGCAGTAGTTGACTACTACGATAATGTATGCCTTTCTATTGGAAATGGATGTGATGGAATCCATGAAGTTAATGCTCCATATGTCAAAGGGCTCCAGTGGTTAAATCCACTATTGAGGATCCTCCATTTGTGCTATCATCCCATCATCTCATTGATAACACTCATAGGATCAGACAAATTGGTGGATATCCTTGAAGATTATGGGCCAATAGTATCCTACCATCAAGATTTTTATGGCCATGCATCTCCAAACATAGTGGCGTTTGCAAGGACCTTCATGAGCATCCTGGAGAACATACAATTAGTTTGCATCAGGAACATACCAACGAACTAGACCATTAGCAAACACCTTGTAAAGGTGTCCATTGATTTCTATGAAGTACTTAGCTCGATGAAGAAACTATTGTTTCTTCCTAAAGTCCAGATCTCATGGCATCTCCTAAGTAAGATAATAAGTGAGGATACCATGATACCATTTTGATTCGGTGGGCACTTGATCATTTATTGCTCTTGTAAAGATGAGTTCATCTAGAAATTAATAAGAGAGTAGGCTCTCCTCCTCTTTGTTATCCCATCTTAACTAAGAGAGATGGTTGGTAATCACATTCTTAGTTCCTTTCTAATCTACCATTGTGAGATCAAATTCCTGCAAGATTACAAGCCACCATATGATATAGGGGCTTACCATTGGCTTGTTCATTAGGAAATAGATGGCATTATGATATGTGTGCACAAACACCTTATAGCCAAGCACATAGTGCCTGAACTTTTCAAGAGCATTCACCACTGCCATTAGTTCTTTCTCAGTTGTGGTGTAATTCAACTATGCATCCACAATGCTTTAGCTCATGCAGTGGATGTAATATGGATGCTTCTTATCATCCAACTACATAAGCATGACTCCCAAGGCATAATTTGGTGCATTCATCATTATATGAAATGTTTTGGATTAGTCTAGTACCCATACAATTGGAGTTTCTATGAGTTTGTCCTTTAGCTATTGAAATGCATGTTCACACTCCTTATTCCAAATGATGGAGCATCTTTCTTTGTAAGCTCGACCAATAGCTTTGCAGTCTTAGAGAAATTCTCTATAAACTGCCAGTAGTAGCTAGTGTGTCCAAGGAATGATTGAACATCTTTGACCATCTTTGGTTGGTGTGTGATTCCTTGGATGATCCTTATCTTTTTTGGGTCTACCTCAATCCCTACTTGAGTAATTCTATGCCCTAGTACTATGCTTTCTTGGACCATTAAATGGCTTTTCTACCAATTGAGACTAAGGTTTGTTTCAACACATCTTTTTAGTACTTGCTCAAGGTAGTCCAGGGCTTGCTTAAATGTAGCCCCATAGGTAGAGAAGTTGTTCATAAAGACCTCTACCCCACTACCAATTTGCTATTGGAAAATACTAAGGACCAAGTATTGGAATGTTGTAGGGGCATTGCACAGACCAAATGGCATCTTGCAATATGCAAAAGTCCCCCAAGGGCTCATAAATGTTGTTTTGGCTTGATCCTTTGGCAAAATATGGATTTGGTTATAGCCATTATAACCATCCAAGAAGCTATAATAACAATGTCCAAATATAGTGTCCAACACTTGGTCCATAAATGGTAATGGGAAATGATCTTTAAATGTTGCCATATTCAAACACCTAAAGTTGATGCAGACCTGCCACTTGTCACCTTTCTTTGTCACAATTACAAGTGGGCTAACCCACTCACTATCCATGATGGGATAGATGAACCCCATCTTGAGGAGTTGTTCTATTTTCTCTTTGATGATCTGCTTCAACTTAGGGTTCAGTTGGCTTTGCAGTTGCCTTCTTAGCTTCATGGTTGAGTCAGTGTAGATAGGATGCTAACATATCCTTGGATCAATTTTGATTAGTTTAGGATATGATTAAGCAAAGGCTATTAGCCATTTTTTGACCACCTCCAATAGCTTGTCTTTTTGTTTGAGAGCAAGATTTTCATTAATTATAACTAGCTCACCATTTTTAAAAAATACATACTTCATGTCAGCTGGTAGGGTTTTTAACTCTAGGGGCTCTAGCTTGAAATTATTAGGGATTTCCAACACTACCCAATAGGTATAATCATCTTCATCATCAAAGAGTTGGTGATGAACTTGCTCAAGTTCATCCATGCNAGTTAAGCACTATTGATGCACAAATGGGCATCAGGGACCTCTCCTTGGAAGTCTTTAAGGAAAATAAATTTGGATGGCTTACGAAGAAGTAAGTTCCATGCATTGTGTACAATGATAACAGGTGCAATTACCTGCAGAAAATTTGGTCCATTAAAAGCACATTCATTAAAGCATGCAATTAGTGTACACATGAAATGGATATCTAAAGGTGCCTGCATGCAACAACCACAAAATAGGACTACACCTAGTGATTGACAGTTAACTCTAATAGTAGCACACTATGCATGGAACCTACTAAGAGCTTGACATGTGCCTATGTCAAGGGCATGGATGAACTTNTGTCATAGGAGATGAGATTGACACTAGAACCAAAATCAAGAAGAGCATTGCATGGCTCATGTCCAGTGATTTGTAAGTAAATAAGAGGACTTCTTGGGTCAGATCTTTTCATGGAAAGGTCACCAACCTTGATCTAAGTAGAGATAACATGAGTTAACATCACAGTCCAGATCTAAGGCAATGTTTGATTTGAAGGGCTCTTGAATATGTTTGATGCAAAGGATGAGGGTGTTGGAGATATAGGGCAACTAGTTGCATTAGGTTTGTAACGACTAAAAACGTTGATGGCTGGAACACTAAGGGGTTTGCAGGTGCACAACCTAACCATGCATTTGCGTGAGGGCCTTGGTAGAGGTAGAGATGGGATGCCCTAAATGGTCTTATTGATTGAATAGGGACTTTGTTGGTTGCAACCAAGGTAGTAGGTGCAGCTAGGGGTGGTGTGGTTAGCTGAAAATGCAAATGTAAACAACACAAAACAATGCTAAGTGTTAAAGTGATGTTTTGGGGGTGCTAAGTGTAAAGTGTATCCAAGGAATGGGGCCAAGCATAGCCAAGGGTTTTGACTAAAATGAGGAGGTCAACCCATGGAGACTATTTCTTTAGCATAGTATAGCATGACAACACATGAAAAAAATGCCAAAAGATGTAAGCAAAATGCAAGAAAATGCTAGAAATGGGAGAGAGAAATGGAACACCACCCCAAATGGGTGTAGTTAACTTCAAAAGGGTCTTAGAAGGTACACAGTGTACAACAGGCACAGTGGGAGCGTAGTCACAGTCTCAGTGGTGTTGGGCTAGGAAGTTTGGCACTTGCTATGATAAATCGTGCCTACTGGGTTGGCTATCATGGTGTACCGTGTGATGTTCTACAGGGCTACAACCATGCTACGATGTATTGTGTGATGCAGGGCTACAGTGGGGCTACGATGTAGTGTGCAATGTAATTATTCCTCTTTGCTGATGTGGTGTGCTTTGGGTCTTGTTCGCCCATGGAGCTAAGTGCTAAAATGCCAAAATGCCAAATGCCAAATGAAAGTGCCAACTATCAACCCCCCAAAACGTTGGGAATCCAGGTGTATTTATAGGGCTAGGGTTAGCCCAAAATGTGGATCGGGTGCCACATGATAGTGTAGTAGGTGGGACTACAAGAAAAATTTAGAAAATTTTCTAAGTCTAGAGGTGACAAAAAATTTCTATAGCTTGTGTCATCATTCTGACACTTAGAAAAAATCTTGCAAAACTGGCTCTAGGTGTGCTAACTACACTAGCTACGCTCTAGAGTGTAGCAGGGGCAATGGGAGCATAGCACAACACTTAGAAAAATTTCTACAACTTGTGTCATCATTCTAACACTTAGCCAAAATTGTAAGAAATTGGCTGTTGAAGCTAACTACAGTTTACTGCAGTGGAGAATGTGGTCCTAGCACTTAGAAAAATTTGCAGAAAGTGCCATCATTTTGACACTTAGAAAAATTTTGTAAGTTTGGCAGTTGGAGATGACTACACTCTCCACTAGGGTGACTACACTCTGGTGCAATAGAGAGCATAGTCCCAGTAGTTAGAAAAATTTGCGAAAAGTGCCATTGTTCTACCACTTACCCAAATTTGTAGTCGAGAAGTGGTAGCCCAAATTTTTGTGGTGTTTCAAGGTTGTGAGGGTTTTGGAGGACTATTGGACGAGAAAAATGGTTGTTTCCTAGATCGATTGTCCAAACCACTTGATTGGAATGATGGTTGTAAATTTACAGCCCTCATAGCATTTCATTGCTGCAGCTATGAGGGAATTTTACCTTGCATGGATGGAGTAGGAGGTAATTGGGTTGAGGGTGAAGGGATGTGTGCAGACAGATGCAAAGGGTGGTATGGACATGGGTGCTTCCCTCAAGTAGACGGTGAATGAGTTTGATGGTACTCTAGAGGATAATAGTGATGTTGGAATGAGGCATGACTTGCAGAGCTTTGTGGAGAAACGAGTTACTAAACATAATACTCGTATTGATTTGGTTGCTTGTAAGGGTACTATTGTCTTAGTGGTGGCATTCTCCATGATTTTGGTTGGTGCCATTATTGGTATTTCTCATACGATTGTGGTGGAGCTTCCCTTGGATAATAAACTTATTATTGTTGGTGGAACTACCTTGGATTGCCTTGAGGATAAGGCAATCATCTAGGTGCTTGCCTCCATGCTTGTTGAGGATTCAACGCATACATCCTAGACTCTTGTAAGTGTGACACCACAAGGCAACATCCCTTAGGATGTTCATACTAACAAATGTCACATCCAACATCATCATCGGAGTCTGTCTTCACAACTT
Source organism: Gnetum montanum (assembly GCA_015680685.1). Classification (NCBI taxonomy): domain Eukaryota; kingdom Viridiplantae; phylum Streptophyta; class Gnetopsida; order Gnetales; family Gnetaceae; genus Gnetum; species Gnetum montanum. The sequence goes on from MNCI01002316.1 coordinate 208,477, forward strand.
CTTTTATTGAAATAGCTTTGCCCTTACCTCTTTGGTAGGCACATTTAGCTTCTTTCCACCTCTTATGGTTGTGATCACTATTTTTCTCTTTAGATTGTTTAGTAATATTCATAGCATTTTGGAATTCTTCATTTAAAGAGTTCCATAATTTATCAACCTTTACTAAAATTCAGAAACAAATTTTTGGATGGACAAGGTTTTCTTGTTTAGCACCTCATCAAGTGGTGACTCCTCTTCGTCATAGAATTAGACCTCCCTTTTCCTGATGGAAGGGTTCCTATTATATTCTTCTGCACTTTCCCTTTTTCACAACTCACCTTCTTCTTTGGTACTTGCTCTATCAGCCTTTCTATCTAATGAGCTCTTAGTTTGGACAGTCTCTCTTGGGCATAAACTGCAAGAATTCTTCTAGTTTCTACTTTGAGCCCATCTATGTTGTGGTCGAGTTGTTCCCTCTGAGAATAACCATGGCCAAGGCATCGATGTAAGAGAGAATAATATCTACCCATGGTGGCATCCAAGGGTCCATGTATTCCTTGTTTTTAGCCTTGGATTTGCCTTCTCAAATTAGAATCTCTAGAGTATGTATGGTATTTGTCATTAAATAGTTCTAGCATGGTACTCCATCTGCGAATGGATTCTTATTGCAAAGACTAGTACCAACTTTCTGCCTCTTTGATGAGTATTCTAGGGAATAAATTCAATTTATGCTAGTCATTCTCTATGTTTTGTAAGGCACAGGCATCATAAAAGGCTTGTAGATGATTTTGTGGATCAAAGTTATATCCCCCCTCAAATCTTAGGATATTATTCATGTCTAAGTTCTTGATTTGACTATCTTTCACATGCCTAGTTGGGATCTTAATTGCCTCTACATTTTTAAGCATGATTTGAGTTGCCAACAAAGGCTTATCATCATCATTATTTCATTGTCAGCGATGATGTCTTCTATTATCCCTTCAATTATTGTGGGCATGGTGATCAATATTATTATCCTGATGTTCACCTCCATCACAATTGTTTCTTCTTTAGCATTTTTTAGAACTAGAAGAAGAAGATGTAGATGAAGAGGATGAAGAGGGAGGAGTACTACCACCATCATGATATCTGCCAACTCCCCTTCAATTGTCAAAACCATGTTCATTAGGTTTCTTATCATTTTGACACTTGTCTGAGCCCTTACCTTGACTGTCATCTTTACCTAAACTTAGTTTGTTGATAGTGGAATGTAGATTCAGGTTTACACCCCCATCACTAGTAACGGGGGTGGAGAATTTTCATGTTGAGAGCCCCCAAAGGGAGGATCCTCATTGTCATCTTGGTTTAATAGGAACAAGGGATTGGTGAACCATTTCCCCTTTACAAACTCATGTTGCTTCTCTTGGTGTTGATCTCTCTAGTGTTGTATTTCAGTGGGACAGTAGTCTCAGTAATCGTAATCATGCACAATGTACTCCTCTTGAAGATCATGAATGCCTAACTTCTTAAGAGTTTAAAGAAACATCATGGGCATAGATCAATCAGGAGGCATTAAAATGTTGCCTTCTATGTCATGCCATTGCAATTATTCATCCTAGTGCAGGATGAAGGTGAAATCAGGCACATACTCATCTAGATGAGTATATACTACCTTGCACTCTTATGGGACTAGTGGTTTAGCATCGTCACACCTGAGAGAAGAAGACATTTTACAAAAAAATAAAAGATCACTATGCTTATATAATTATATTATGTGTGAGAGTGATGTTGACCTTTGGGTTCATCCAACAATGTTAATGATGTTCAGTAATCCTAGGTAGCGCACATTTCAATAAAAATTGTTCTATTAAATGATGCCAATGATGAGTGGTAAAAGGTACCCCTACACTCAACTATACAAATCACAAAGTGTTCACGCATGATCCAATTAAATTTCATGGACTCTATATCTTTTGGTACACTAGTTGTCTAGGAAGTGAACCTCACCCTAATGGTCATTCATTGTTTTCTCAATTATACCCATGATGTACAAAGGTATGGTTAAGTGTAATCAAGACATATGATTTTTATTGTTTTATGTTTTATGTTCCTTGGTACTTAAAGTAGAGAGATGAAGTAATTTAATTAAACTACTTAACTATTCTCTAATTAGTCCTAACATAAGCATCCAGTACCACTTTCCGTACACATCTTAAACCCACGTATCCACTATTGGGTTATCAAGCACTATGCTACTAGGTGAACTAAGCAATAGCACTACTAGGATTACCAAGAAAATATGTGTTTACACTCGAAGCTGGCATACATATGTGTTTACTTAATTGTTATTTAACTTATCTCACTTAATTACTGAATTAGCCTAATTACTGAGAAACATGGAATAAATAACTAAAAACATTAAACACATGAATAAAACATTTAAATTATCTAGAATGCTGTAAGGTTTATCAAAAAGCTTGTCTTTATTGTCACACACACTATCGTGTTTAGGTACAATAGTGCTCGAATAAAGATCTGTATACTTAATGACTCCTACTACGGGCACTCGAGAAAATATTCTAACTTTTGAATGTAATAACTATAAGAGTTTGGATACTACTATGACTTGACTTCCCATAAACATAGTTGTGAGCTCATATTTATAGTTTTTATTATAGGGATGCATCGATGAGGCCATGTAAATGGGACCCCATTGGCGAGGGCCTATTGATGAACTAGACAAGATATCACGTCCGCGATATCGGATCAACCATGTGATGTCGAATACCCGATATCGCGGCCCGTCTCCTTGCTTATACATAAGAGAAGGTGCCCTTGGTTTCAACAGTTAGAAGTTAGTCCCTTTGCCAAAATCTTGATAATTTTTCCCTCCAAAGTTATAATTATTTCTGTGTGCCCACAGTAGGAGTCATAGCGTGAATATATCTTTATTCGACCATTGTGTACCTAAGCACACTTTGTGTATGGTAATAAAGATGAACTTTATGATAAACCTTGTAGCATACAGAATAGATTAATTAGTGTTAATTATTATTTAATGCTTTTCTAGTTAATTAATGATTTCTCTCACCTTACAACTCTCTTACTTAAATATACTTAGTACGATTGCTTCGAGCATGCGTGTAGCGCTTGGTAACCCAGTAACAATTAGTGTTTGGTAATCCCAGCAGCGTTGCACCTGTTCAAGATGTGTATGGCAAGTGGGAATGGATACTGGTGTTAGGAATAATTAGAACTTAGCTAATGAATAGTTAAATTGGATTAGTTACTTAGTTATCTCTCTCTCCTCCTTACTAGCGTAGGATATAAAACACATAAAAAGCCATAAAAAATCATATGCCTCAAGCTTACTTAACCATACAACCATGACATACAAGTAAGTTTGGGAAGACAACAATTAATCAACCTATTATTATTCCACGGAGGCACATAAACACTTAGTCCTTGGAATTCGACCAGATTGTGCATAAAACGCTTGTATTCGTATGGTTGAGCATAGGGGTACGTCGTCGCTCATCATTGGCACCATTGTTGGGGACTTAGTTGTTTGTGCGCTAAGTAGAACTTAGGAAATCATTTACATCATTGGAACAAACCCTTAGGGTGATTAAGAAAAAGAAAATAGTACATTGCACACTAAACAAGACAAAATATCTTCTTCTTCACACAAAAGCACTTCATTGCCTAGGACTAACATAAGAAGCAATTAGCGGCAAGATACACATGACGTTGATTCACCAATTCCTCAACAGTTTTGTGTGGTGTATGTTCATCTCGATGAATATGTACCTGAATTCACCTTTATTCTCCACCAAGATGAATAGCTACATTGGTGTGACTTGGAAGGTAACATAGTATTACCTCCCGACAGTTCAGTCCTAAGTATGCTTCTTCGTGCTCTCGTGCGAATAGGCATGCAACACTTACATGCTGAGTACATTGCATAGGACTACGATTCGAGAGACTATCATCCCACAGAAGTGAGACATTAAAGGGATTTTCAACAGGAAAGACACCATAAATCCTTGAAGGGAAAATGGTCTAAGGCTGCCCCTCACGTTCTAAGCGAAATTGAGGGTGATGAACCTACCTCAAGTAGTCACCCACATAACGATGTTCCTCCCCTTGACTTTGGCCAAGGGGTTGTGTATTAGAACCTTCATTCTACTATTCACAACCTAGGTGCTGATACCAATAGACATAAAGTGTCCAAAAAAGGAACAAAAACAAATGACAAATGTGGGCTTTTTTATTGCAATCGCGATTGAGGCAGAGACCATCGAAGAGAAGGTAGTAGACACCATCATGATGGCGGTTCTCATTCTTCTTCACATTCATCATCTCCTTCATCCTCTCCTTCCATGTTCTGATGTATCCATAGAGAAATAGATTGTGAGGATAAGGGCAAACAAGGTGGAAGTCACAGATGGGACAACCAAGACAGAGGACGAGGGCACTCTAGGGAATCATGCCATAGAAGAAGGGAGAGTAGGGAACTACGTAGGCACCATAGATGCTATTAATGAGATGATCATGATGAACCCCTACTCGCTACATGAAGCATGCTAGATATAACTAAGGCTGAATAAGTTCCAACAAGGCACTAAAAAGATAGTAGGATCAAGGGGTTAGACATGAATAACATCCCACGATTTGAAGGGGGATATAACACTTACAAGCATTTCACGATGCGTGTGCCTTGAAAAACATAGAAAATGAGTGGCAAAAGCTTTAGTTGTTCCCACGAATACTAATAAAAGAAGCTGAAAGCTAGTACTGGTCCTTGGAACTGGAATCCATTCGTAGGTGAAGTACTCTGTTAGAACTATTCAACGATAAGTACCAAACGTACTCCCAGGTGTCTAACCTACGAAAGCAAATCCAAGGATGGAAACAAGGAAGTCATGAACCCTTGGATGCTGCCATGGGCCATTATTATGCACTTTTACATCGTTTTCCTGGCCATGGTTATTCACAGTGGGATCAACTACGCCATCTCGTAGATGGACTTAGGCATGAAACAAGAATAACCCTTGGGACTTATGCCCAAGGGAGGTTATCTGAGCTTAGGTCCCATCAAATTCATAGGCTACTAGAGAAAATAGCTAAGGAAGAAGGTGAGCTATGAAAAAGAGAGAGTGCGGAGGAATATAACTGAGATCTTTTCCTCTGAAAGAAGGGAGTAAGATTTTGTGAGGATGAGGAAGAGTCACCACTCGAAGAGATGGTGAATAGGAAAATCTTACCTATCCAAAAGTTAGCATCAGAAGTATCAGCAAAGGTAGACCAAATGTCTGACTCCCTAGATAGTAGATTTCAAACTATGCTCAAAGTAGTAGAGGAGTCTAGAGAGCAAGGTAGTGATCATGACAAAAGGAAAAAGAAAGAAGTAGAAAATGCACATAACAAGGGTAAGGGTAAAGTTGCTATTATTGAAGAAGTTGTGGACTCGAATACAGATGATGATAGTGGATTCGAGATTTGTCAATATGACCATCCTAAGGGATGTTGCCCTATGATCTCCCATTTGCAGGAGTCTAAGGTGTATGCACTTAATCCATGTTTAAACAAACGACAAACATTCCAATGGTTACCTTATCCCCAAGGTAACCCAAGGTAGTTCCACCAACCTTTAACATATTATCCAAGTGGAACTCCACTAAAACCAGTTGAGCAACATTAATAGTGGCAACACTCACACTCATGGGAAATGCCACCACCAAGGCAACAATATCGTTATCAGGAACTTGACCCATATGGATATTACGTGCAACATCCAATCTCTCCACATGACTCTGTTGGTCACGTTACTCCCCAACATCACTACCAAGCCTGTGAGTACTATAGGACTCCCTCTCCTAGGGGTGACATTCCACAAGTGTACCATCCTTCTAATTTAGCTGCATCTTTGCCACCAATAGCTCCATTACCACCTGCTCCAGTAATGCAAGGTGAACTCCCCACTCAGCCATAACAATGTAATGCCATCAGGGCTGTTAATCCTCAACCTACTATTGGTTCTGACAACCATATAAAGAAAAGATATTTCTTCAGAACCAACATTCCAACCAAGCCTTTGCAACCCCAAGCAGTTGAGTCTTTGGACGCCTCTGTATCAACTAAAGCTTCAGAGCCCCCTTTGAACTTAACATCACATTCAATGCATACGGTCATGTTAACACCTGCCATTACTGATTGGATCAAAGCTGGCCACCTTCCTAGGAAATTATGCAATCCTAGCAGTCCCCTAATATACCTACAAATCACTAGGAATGAGCCTTGTAAAGCTCTTTTGGATTCAGGTTCCGGTGTCAACCTAATATGCCAAGAAATGTATAAGGCCTAGAACGTACCCCCATTAAAAAATAGCAATGTCCATTTAGAGTTAGTCAACCAGTCCACCACTGTTCCCTTGGGATTAGTGGAAGACATTGTTACCATTGTTTGTGGGTGGTCGTATCCAACTGACTTCCTAGTGATTCAAGTGAATAATAGTAAGGGGGACTTCCCAATCATAATGGGAAGGGCATGACTAAGAACTATCGATGCATGCCTAGGTATCCGCGATCTTTCCCTAGAAATATCTAAGAAAAACACTTTTGGAAAGATCAAGAAGAAGAAGGTTCCATGCATCACATACAGTGACAGAGGGTGCAATTGTGTGTAGAGATCATGGGTTGTGCAAAGTTTAACATTGCTTGCATGCAATCAGTGTGCACAAATGATCAACATACAAAGGTGTTTGTATGTAGTAGCCACACGACAAGAAGACACTCGACGGCTGATAGCTGATCAAGAAAGCAACTCACTTATATGCATGGAACTAACTGAGGGTTTGACTTACACTTATATATATAGCATTGATGCATTAGAACAAGTACACCACCAACTTCCCCAGTGCTAACTTAGAAAACATCAATTGGAGAAAGTTGGAAATTCCAAAGAAATTTAAACAAGAGTCCCTAGAGCTAAAACCATTACCCACCGGTATGGAATACACGTTCCTTAAGAATGGAAAATCGGTAATCATCAACACGAGACTTGATCCGCAACAAAAAGAGAGTCTATTAAAGGTAATAAACAAGTGTTCAAAAGCCTTTGCTTGGTCATGTCTAGAATTAATTGGAATAGATCCTAGGATAGCCAGCATAGGATTTACATAGACTCCTCCATGAAACCTCAAAAACAACCACAGAGGTGATTGAACCCAAAGTTAAAGCAAGTAGTAAAAGAAGAAATCGAACAGCTTCTAAAGGCTGGGTTCATATACCCTAGTGTTGATAGCGAATGGGTTAGCCCCTTGGTAATCGTGCCTAAAAAGGAAGGCAAATGAAGGGTGTGTATAGATTTTAGGCTGCTAAACATGGCAACATTCAAGGATCACTTTTCGTTGCCATTTGTTGACCAAGTCTTGGACACAATCACAGGGCATCGCTATTATAGTTTTCTGGATGGCTATAGCGGATACAACCAAATACAAATAGCCCCAGAAGACCAAGCCAAAACTATGTTCACTAGTCCTTGGGGAACGTTTGCATACAAACAAATGTTGTTTGGCTTGTGCAATGCCCCTGCCACGTTTCAATGCTTAGTTCTAAGCATATTCTAGCAGCAGATAGGAAATGGTGTGGAAGTCTTTACAGATGACTTCTCCAACTACGAAGCAAGTTTTGATCAAGCCTTGGACCGATTAGAGTCAGTGTTGAAAAGATGCATAGAAACTAATTTGGGGCTCAATTGGAAAAAAAACCATTTGATGGTCCAAGAAGGCATAGTACTTGGGCATAAAATTTCACATGCAAGGATAGAGGTAGACCCTGAAAAAATCAAAGTCATCCAAGGAATCACCCGTCAACTAAAAACTGTTAAGGACATTCGATCATTCCTTGGACACACTAGCTACTTCATAGAGAACTTTTTGAAGGTTGTCAAACCATTGGTAGAGCTAACGAAAAAGGATGTACCCTTCAAATGGACCAGGGAATGCGAACTAGCTTTTCAAACTCTAAAATAGAAGCTGATAGAAACACCCATTCTACAAGCTCCTGACTGGTCCAGATCATTCCATGTCATGACTAATGCATCCAACTACACCTTAGGAGCTGTACTTACACAATTAGATGACCAGAAATGACCCTATTACATCCACTGTGCAAGTAAAAGTATAGCTGGTGCACAAATTAACTACACTACTACAGAAAAAGAATTAATGGCTGTAGTGTTTGCACTAGAAGAATTTAGGAACTATGTATTGGGGTACAAAGTATTCATGCACATAGATCATAGTGCCATCTGGTTCCTCATGAATAAGCCAATGGTAAGCCCCCATATTATATGATGGCTGGTAATCTTACAAGAGTTTGATCTAACAATGATCAATCATAAAGGCACTGAGAACATAGTTTTTGATCATTTATCTCAGTTGCGCTGGGACAACAAAGAGGACGAGTATCCTATTTTTGATCACCTCCCTGATGAGTTCCTCTTTGCCGATGTAGTGAATGACCAATCACCCATTGAGAAAAATTGGTATAGTAGCATTCTTACCTATCTCCTTACCCAAAAAACACCACAAGAGTTAGACCTTAAGAAGAAACAATAGTTTCTTCACAGAGCCAAGTACTTTATGGAGATCAATGGACAACTTTACAAAGTATGTCCTGATGGCTTGGTTCGATGGTGTGTTCCTGATAGAGATCAACTAAGAATTCTCCAAGACACTCATAAGGGCCCTTGTGGGGGTCACTATGCTGGGAGACGAATGACTATTAAGATCCTACTTGCAGGGTATTATTGGCCTACCTTGTTCTGGAACACCCATTAATTTGTCCAATCTTGTGAGTGTTGTCAATGTGATGGGGGAATGACTACTAGAATGGAGGATCCACAACAATGGATTCAACCATTAGAACCCTTTGACATTTGGGGAATCAATTTCATGGGGCCCATTATAGTAATGTCCAATGGAAAAGCTTACATCGTAGTTGCTATAGACTACTGAACGAAATGGGCTGAAGTAGCTGTTGTTAAATATTGCACCTCATCTATAGCTGCATGATTTTTCCAAGAACAAGTCATCAACAGGTTTGGTGTGCCGCATGCACTTATCTCAGATAATGGTACACACTTTACAGGTGAAACTTTTTGGAAGTTAATGCAATGCTTAGAGATTGAGCACAAATTGACTACACCATACCACCCCCAAGAAAACGGTCATGTTGAGGTCACCAATAGGGAGATTACTAAGATACTAATAAGAACCATTAGCAAGTAAATGCAAGACTAGAGCACTAAATTGAATGATGCTCTTTGGGCATACCGCTCCACATGGAACTCCCTATAGGCTACTCTCCCTACGAGTTAGTGTACGGAAAACTTCCAATGCTCCTTATCCAAATTGAGCTCCATATGCTAGCCATGGCATGTGACCTCAACCTTGATCTTGATCTAACACAAAAATGAAGGTTGATGACTCTTAACTTGCTAGACAAGAACCAATTAGCTGCCCTGTCATCTAATGAGTTTCACAAGGCATTTAATAAACAATTTCATGACCTAAAAATTAGGAAAGTTAAGTATCAACTAGGTGATAAGGTTCTCTATTGGAACCCCACACATGTGTCACAAGGTACCAAATTTGAAACACTATGGGAAGGACCTTACATTATCTATGCAACTTTTCCTTTAGGAGCCATGACCATATATAAACCTAAGAGCCCAGATAAAATATTGTTAGTCAACGTGCAACAAAAAAAACCCTTCCATGAGTTTGAGATAGCCAGAACATATGCTACCTCTGTAGGTGGGCAACCGTGCTCATTATTTCAAATCTCCTCCTTCCAACTCAGTCATGGGGGAGATGGCCACCTTACCTAATCATTGAAGAGCCTTAGTTCTTTCTAAGTTTTTGTTTTACATATTTTTGTTTTACACGTCTTTTGTTTTACACATTTTTGTTTTGCACATTTCTTTAATTTTTCTTATTTTTGTTTTATACCATTGTTCATATTTTTACCATTTCTTTATGTGATTATTTTATTTTGTTTTGTTCGTCACCCAATAAGTGTTCATGATGATGGCATGAATAATATCATATTGATTGCTAATGTTTGGATTTTACCTTTGAAGTATGATGTTGATATTAATGTATGGTTCTTTTGATTAAACAAGCAATGAGTCCATGACATTCATGCATCCATAAAATCCTATGGTCTCCCTTGGCTTGGAACTGTATAGTTCCTTTCTCTAATAAAGCTATTAACGAATTGGTGGTTGGGTATTTCTTAGACTAAGGAAAGACTCAAAGGATGAAAAGGATGTAACTTCAAGGGGATTCTATGCGTTTGTACTGGCTATTCTCTTGAGTCCTCTGATGCTTTTTCCTTTGGTTTTCCACCATTCTGACCATTCATCAAATCATCAGAAGCTGAGTACATATAAATAAGTCTTTGCATGGTGTGGTTCTCACGTGAAAAAAAAATAGTGAGAATTCAAAGCACACCCCTTAGACACAATAATGAACTTGGGCTACAAGCACTGGTTATGGAACTGGAAAGATATGTTACCCATGACTAAAGGTTCCCTCTAACTAAGGCCCCTTCTCACTTCCTGGTTCTCCATCTCGCTCTCCTCGGAATGGTGGTGACTTTTTGTAGAGGCATTCTTGTTGCTTCAAAAGGATGGGTTAGTCAATTGTGTTGATGCAAGGTCACTNATGGACTTTACACAACCTTGTTCTTGGGTTTCCATTCCATTCTCTACTCTCCACCTTTCTTTTCCATTTCTCACCTCATTGCCAATTTTATCATTAGTTTATATCTTGGTTGATGCATTGTTCTTCCTTGGTAATTTCTTATGGGTAATTTTTTAACTCTTACTTCCAATTGACATTCCTAGAGCCTACAGACTCTGTGGTTTGTGGGTCTATCAAGGTACTAAAGACATGAGCCTGCTTTGGGGAGGACCCACTGGCATTCCTTTTTGGTGCATTTGTTAACTTCTTTCCCTTAAACATTTCCTATAATCAACAATTTTTTATTTCATCCCCATCCATGACATCCATTTTCCTCACATTGTCATTGTTACTTTTTCTTCATCTTTCTTATTCCTTATCTTTTTCCATTCTATTGCTTCCAGAGGTTCACTCCTAGTCATGGGGGCCCTGGCACAATTTTTTCAATTTTTCCTAACCCTTGCACCTTAGGTAGTCACCAATGTTAAATCTCTAGAATCAGTATCTGCCATAACAACAACTCAGCCAATGCACTTTACATCAAGGCAAGGTATCAACTACATTATTAACTTCTTTCCCTTAAACATCTTCTATAATCAACAATTTTTTATTTCATCCTCATCCATGACATCCATTTTCCTCACATTGTCTTTGTTACTTTTTCTCCATCTTTCTTATTCCTTATCTTTTTCCATCCTATCGCTACTAGAGGTTCACTCCTAGTCATGGGGGCCATGGCACATTTTTTTCAATTTTTCCTAACCCCTGCACCTTAGGTAGTCACCAGTGTTAAATCTCTAGAATCAGTGTATGCCATAACCACAACTCAACTAATGCACTTTACATTGAGGCAAGGTATCAACTGCATTATGATTTATCTACCTCACTCATTTGTGACTATGTTGTGTGTGCAGATGGCAATCATATAACAATGGATTGGGTCTGGAGGAAACACTCAGGATGGACCGGAACTAGAACGTTTACAAAAGGAGCAAGATTGGTGGCGTGGCTATGGACAAATAATGGAAGGCACAATATTGGCATCAACAACAACACATCTTATTCTTCTCTCTCTCTCTCCTTCTTCTCTTCTAGCTACCAAATAAGGCTAGATGTCATTTATGTATAGTGTTCACTTTTGTGGTCATGAACACTAATGTTGTCATATATTGTATTGTTGATTCGTTCATTGGGCATATTAAGTCAGTCAACCTATTCCACCATTAATGGTCATTCAGTTAATAATCCAATACCTTCCCAATATTTTGTAAGGAACTAGAGGATGAGTTTTCATTCAGTCATGGGGGTATGATGAACTGTGATATTGCATCCACGATATCGGATCAGCCATGTGATGTTGGATACCTGATATCGTGGCATGTCTCCTTGCCTATAAATAAGAGGCAACGCCCTTGGTTTCAATAGTTAGAAGTTAGTCCCTTAGCCAAACTCTTGCCAAATTTTCCCTCCAAAGTTAGAATTATTTCTGCGCTCGCAGTAGGAGTCATAGAGTGAACAGATCTTTATTTGAGCATTGTGTACTTGACCACACTTTGTGTACGACAATAAAGATGAACTTTATGATAAACCTTGCAGCATATAGAATAGATTAATTAGTGTTAATTATTATTTAATGCTTTCCTAGTTAATTAATGATTTCTCTCACCTTACAACTCTCTTAGTTAAATACACTCAATATGAATACTTCGAGCATGCATGCAGCGCTTGGTAACCTAGTAATGATTAGTGTTTGGTAATCCCAATAGTGTTGCACCAGTTCAGGATGTGTATAGCAAGTGGGAACGTATACTAGTGTTAAGAATAATTAGAACTTAGCTAATGAATAGTTAAATTGGATTAGTTACTTAGTTATCTCTCTCCTCCTTACTAGCGCAGGATATAAAACACATAAAAATCCATAAAAAATCATATGCCTCAAGCTTACTTAATCATACAACTATGACATACAAGTAAGTTTGGGAAGACAATGATTAATCAACCCGTTATTGTTCCATGGAGGCACATAGGCACTTAGTCCTTGGAATTCAACCAGATCATGCATGAAACACTCATATTCATATGATTGAGCATAGGGGTACCTTGTCGCTCATCACTTCTCTACAAGGCCACATCCATAGGGATCCATCAACATGATACTTTGACACTCATCAAAATACTTTTATGGCTGGAGAAAGTTGTCACTTTGAAACTATCTTGCATTCTATGAAGACATATTTGCCTAATGAAAGACATCTATTGTTTCTTGGAGACATCTTTATCTACACATCCTTTAATTCTGCCCAAGATGTTTGCTATTTCTCAAAGACAACTTTCTTTACCTTCCTTTGCATGATGAATTATTCATTCCTTGTTCATAACCTTGCACTTTTGCATGCTCCAATGATGACAACTTTGCTTGTGATTTATTTGGTCCTTGTCCACATTCTTGAATTCTTGCATGTTCTCTTGAGACCTTGTGGATGACCTTCTCCTTTGAGCTCTAGACCAGTTCATTCATTGTCATCAGTGTAGCCTTTATCTCATCTTAGTTTCCCAAGTACGTTGTCCTACAAATACAACAATACAAACAACCTTTGTCTCTAGTTTACTTAATGTTTTAACATACCAAAAGGTCCACAATCTTTCCCTTTTTGGTGATGTTCAAAACTTCAGAAAATGGTTTAGTAGATAAGCAAAGAACTCCAAATACAACATAATCTACTCTTCCTTTATTTGAATAGTAGCAAAAAGGATAAAGCACATAAACCATTTAAAGAAACATCATAAAAGTGCAATATCATATAATATTTATAATTAACAACATGTGATATTCCTAAGGAGATCTTTTAGCACTGAGTTTCATGAAAAGCTATAGTATAATCCTTGAAGATGAAGTAACCAATCTCTAAACCAAGAAGCCATTAGTAGTTTGTATTGCATGATTCATTAATATTTTAATGTTCTCCATCTTTGCAAAAGATTAGCAAAAGAATAGGGTATATCTTTTATGATAGCAATACAACTTCACGATTTGAAACCAGCCATACCAAATCTAAAATTCGTGAACTAGGATGTACATCTCAAGGTAAACTATTCAAGGGATGTGTCAATCAAAATCATTGATACTTTGCCATAAATAGAATGATCATGTTATTGCTTATTTTGCTGTAAGGAATAATATCAACTATTTCCTTTCTTTCACAAAACTATAGGCACTTCTAACTTTAGCTTATGCTTGAATATCAAATAGGTGGGCTGATGATACATTGAGGTTTGCTTTTTTCAAATTAAAAAAAAAAGGAGCTACAACTAAACCAAAAAGGTCCAACAACACACAATTTGATGCCAAAGACCAAAGATAGATCATGTAGGAAAAAGCAGCCTATCTATTTAAAAAAATTGTCTCATTAAAACTTGTATCTCTACACTTAATTAGAAATTTGGAAAAACATCAATACAAGTATATGGAAGCCATGAGAGAAACATGCATATTTCACTTTTTGTACAAAGCAATGCAATAAACACAACCATTTATCAAAACCAAATCATGCTAATTGAGAAACATGTATATATTCATGTACCTCATTTTTATCAAAGGATATTAGAAATACAAATTCAAGACTTAGCCATCCTCTTAAAAGAAAAATACCTCTTGATGTCATTAACTTGATCATTTTAGAATATCTTGTTGTTTTAGTGTTTCTTGGCCTAAGTCTCCAAGGACTTCCCCTAAATTGGTAACATCCAAGATGATGATTGGTAATGAGGAATAGGCTCCCCCTATACATGTACTATTTATCTTGGGCTTTTAAGATCAATGTGTAAATGTTGTAAAACACCAAAAACACTATAATTGTAATTCAACGTTAAGATTAAATGTGGAGACTAAGGTCTCCAATTAGTAATATTGATAGAATTGTTCAAAAGCTTGTCTTATCTCATAAATAGCAAAAATATTCCAAAGGACATGAGCTTAGAAACAGATCATCACAAGAAGTTTAGATTAAGCAAGATTGAATGAAAGAAAAAAATAAAACTAAAATTATTATAAGATTGATGAGTGGCGAGGTACCCCTACACTCCACCATACGAATACAAGCGTGCACGCGTGATCCGGTCGAACTCCGCAGACTAAATGCCTTAACGCCACAAGAAACACTTGGGGTTAATCGTTCGTTGTCTTCCCAGGCTTGCTTGTAAGTGTCACGGTGTATGGTTAAGCAAGT
>MNCI01002316.1:224057-291720 GCA_015680685.1 Gnetum montanum
CGTGATATCGCATGGGCCGCGATATCGCGGCCCAGTGCAAGTCGCGTCTCATCAAAGATGAAGGTTGAAGGGAAATTATTACAAGTGCTACACTAAATATTTTCATAAAATCAATTTTACCAAGGCCAAGAAATAATTATTTTGACACTTTTCTGATCTAGACAAGACACAAATAATTTTGTACTACTCAACTTATATTCTTATTAACTAGTAAGCAAAGAGATGGAAACTTACCTTGACTTACCTTGCTTACCAGTAAGGAGAGAAGATTAATGGAGTTTGAGATGAGGTCCCCTATCATGANAGTAAGCAAGGTAAGTCAAGATAAGTTTCCATCTCTTTGCTTGCTAGTNTATGTTCTTTATGATAGAATCCTTGATCACTTATTGCATTATTTTCATTACTCCACTTCTCTTCATTCTCACTTATTGGCACCTACATAATTTCCTTACCAAAGCCTTTTTGACATGACCAAGTGTTAACCTTGTTTTGATCATCACAAGTATAGTTAAGAGTTTGCTTGAAACCACAATTTTTACAAGCAAATAAAGTATTATCCTCATGATCAAAATTATCAACCTGATTATGCTTGAGCTTGAATTTTCATGTGTAGCTTCCTCTAAATGCTTTTTAGGAGTATCCTCTTCTTGAACCTTGCTACATTCCTTATTAAAAGAGGTTAGCTATTGAATCTTAGCTTTTATGTCTGAGATCTCTTCTTTCACTTTAGCATGAATAGCATTCAACTTAGAAATTACAAATTTCTTTGCCTTCTTAATCAAATGATGTAAATGAGAAATTTATTTTTTAAATTCACTATAGCTTTTGTCACACTTACCATCTTGGTCAGCCACATGTGAGGAATTTTCATTTGTAGGTGCCATGCATATGAGATGTGAATCTTTGGAAGAATTGCATGCTTCTTCCTCACTTTGCTTACCATGATCCCAACTTATATAGAAGTTGGTATTTTTCAATTTCTCATCATTAGATTTATTTTTTGGCTATACCTTACTATCACTAGGACATTCAAAGGCCATATGGCCTCTTCCACCACATTCTATAAAAGAGAAATCTAGGTTAGAATTCAAAAATTTTTTACCTCTTTCTTTAATTTTGAGTAGATTAGCTCTTTCATGAAATGTCCCCATGTTTCTTCTTGTCAACAATTGTTGTAGCTTCCTTGAGAGAAAGGCAATATCATCTTCGTTGCCCTCATTATGCTCATTGGACTCCTTCTCCTTGGACGTAGTCTTTAGAGCTATAGGTCTTTCTTGGATATCTCCTTCACTTATAAGATTCATTTCATAAGCAATGAGATCATTTTGAAGTTCTTCAAATTTTAATGTTGAAAAATTTCTAATTTCCTCCATAACTGTGACCTTTGATCTGAACTATGGTTGTAGAGTTCTAATCATTTTGATGATGACATCGCTTTTAGGCAAATCTTTACCTATTCCTCTAATAGCTATAGCAAGATCATTGGCTCTAGAGAAATAATCTTTTATTTTCTCACCTTCACTCATCTTGAGCTTCTTATATTCACTTTGTAAAACTAACAATTTCGATTGCTTAATAATAGAAGTTCCTTCATTAGTAGCTTCTAAAGTTTGCCAAATTTCTTTGGCCATTTTACATCCTACTACCCTATTAAACTCAAATTTATTTAAAGTGCAATATAAACAATTGTTTGCTTCTAAATCAAACATGAACTTATCTTTCTTCTCCTATGTCCATTTGTTGTGAGGCTTGATGATGTTAGTGGTACTATCAATAGGCGGAATGTAGCCTTCAAGAATTGACTCCCACACTTTAAACTCCATGGATTCGAAGAACCCTTGCATTCTAGCTTTCTAATATGTGAAATCGAATCTATCGAACATGGGTGGCTTTATGTAAGATGTGTCCTCCATTGTTCACTCTTGAAATTAATGATGACAGAGAAGAGTAATAGGCTCCAATACCACTTGTGGATCATTGAACTTAGAAGGGAGGGGGGGATGAATAAGTTTCCCAAATTTAAATTTTTTGAATAAAGCACACACACCAAATTTAATATGGTTCTCAAACTTGGGTAGTTCACACTTGAAGGGTAGATCATAAGCACACCTTCAGACTTGGTTGCTCTCAAATGTGGTTTGAAGGGTACCACACCTTGTATAATCTCTAAGCCCTACTCCAGAGTGTTGTGATGCTTCACCAACCACTCAACCTCGCAAGGTCACATCAAGCTTAGAATGTGGTTTCCAAGCTTCCACAACCTTTACAATCTTGAGCTCCACTCTAGAGTGTTATGCCATAACACCAACCACTCAATCCTACAAGATCCCTAATAACATCAAGCAAGATGCCTTTCCACAAGAAGCACATCAACCTCATAGGATCCAAAGGATAACAACAATTACAAGGGATGAATGCAACTTGGTTTGTTTATTCTTCCACTTTGAGGTACAATACACTTTACAATGGAAAAATGATAATACAATGAGGAGTAACAATGAATACAATGACTGACAAATGATTATACACTAATTGTACAAGAGCTTGCACATTTCCCAATGAGAGTGATGTCCTCTTATAGTCACCCATTTTCAAATCCATCTTGGAACTTGTACAACAGCTAGCTAATGGTCACGGAAGACATCTTCTTCATGCCTAAGATGTCTTTCTTTATTTGGTCTTCATTCTAGGAAAATGTCTTTGTCTAGTGAAAGACGTCTTTCTAAAATCTCCATTTTGGGAAGGCATCTTTGTCTGGAAAAAGACATCTTTCTAAAACTAGCCTACATTCTATGAAAATGTTTTTTTCTAGTGAAGACGTCTTTGCCTAATGAAATACATCTATTGTTTCTTGAAGATTTCTTTGTCTATGCATCCTTCAATTCTACTCAAGATGTCTACTATTTCTTACAGATGTCTTTCTTCACCTTCCTTTGCATGATGAATTCTTCATTCCTTGTTCATAACCTTGCACTTTCACATGCTCCAATGATGACAAATTTGCTTGTGAGTTATTTGGTCCTTGTCCACATTCTTGAATTCTTGCATGTTCACTTGAGACCTTGTGGATGACCTTCTCCTTTGAGTTCTAAACTAGTTCGTTCCTTGTCATCAATATAGGTGTTATCTCATCTTAGTTTCCTAAGTATGTTGTCCTACAACCACAACAACCATACAAACATACACACAACCTTTGTCTCCATTTTACTTAACATTTTAACATACCAAAATGTCTATAGTATATGAGTCATTGGTTGCTGATCTTTCATCACAATATGTGTTCATTCAACTTCTAAGTTACCTACCTCATAATCAAAGTTTCATTTTGCAGTTAAACTATGTGATGAAAAACATGATATTCAAGTCCTTCATGCTACGTATTATTCCCTTTTTTTATACTTGTTGAGTTAGGCAATGCTTCAATGGTGCAATATGCTGTAGATATAGGATCTTTTATACATAAGCATGCAATGTTGAACATGTGTAAGTGGGCTCCATATTTTGATGTCCCATCTGAAGAATATGCTAAAGTTACATGTTTTGTCAAGTTATATAATCTTCCATTGATTCTTCAGAAACCTAAGCAGAAAATTATTATTATTTTCAATCCCATTAAGCATATGGAATCAATTTCTAGAAATTTTAGTTTTTGTAGACATTTTTTTGTTGAAATCAACCTTCTCAATTGTAAAAAGGAATTGATATTACAAGAGAGAGGAAAGACTTATATTCAGCTAATTACATATTATAATCTTTCTAATTCTTACAGCTTCTACTATTATGAATGACATTTATATAATGCTTATCTTTTTTTGATAAAAAATATGATTATGAAGAAAAAATGTGTTGAAGTTGAAGATGGAAAAAAAAAAATACAATTTGAAGGTATGAAAAATCAAGTTAATATCAATGATAAGAATGATCGAATAGCAATAAAGAATCTAGAGAAGACAAAAGCTCATGTGTACATTTTTACTACTACTTGAGAAAGTATTAAGAAACCTTGATAGATAGCTTGTAAGAAAAATATTTCTTTATTTGACAATAATACGATTAACTGAAAGGTTAAAACTAGTATCAATAAGAAGGTTACAGTTCATTGTAAAGATTTTCAATAAAAGATTAATGACAAGTGATGAGATGAAGATCTTCCATAAGTGCTACCACTTTCTTATTTTGATACAAATACTGTTATTAAGCTACGTCTCTTTATCTTGAATTATTTTGCTATTTTAAAGCATGGATATTGAAAAGTGATGTAAATTTTGTTATATCTAGGATCTTCCTCCTACTAACAATTAATTTTCTTCATTAATTTCCTTTTTCAAAGTATCAATTGTAAGGTTGTAAACTTGAGTAGATAGTTCTAAAATCAGATAGCTTTTTCTTTTCATATATATATATATATATTGATGATTTCTACTCAGTGTTAATCTTGTGATGTACTCTAAATTTTCTTTTTTCATTATCAATATTTTTTTGGGATCCAACATTCATCTTAAACATATGAGAATTGCACTTGTTTTTTTCTCTTTTTTTAAGTGTCTTGTTGCATAGCATGCTTGGAAATGAGCATCTAGAATTTGTAAAAACTTTACACTAAGCATCAATGAAATCATTCTTGATGATCAACTTGCTTTATCTACTTCCTTTATCTACTTCCTTTCTTTGTATTTAAAAGTATGGAACCTTTGGTGTTAGTTATTCTCTAGCAATAAGAGCGTAATTATGACCTCTCTTTAGTAGTTAGATATTATATTCTAAAAGATATTTTTTTTAGATACAGCTTCAAGCAAAAAAGCTTCTAGTGAAAGTTGAATAATTAAGTTATTTTTTATAGTATTAATTTATTTTTATTTTGAAGGCTAAAGGTTGGGAAGCTTTCAACTTTTGTTGCTATCTGTACTTTATTTTTGATCAAATTATTCTTTGTCTTTAGAAAGAGCTTTCATATTCTCTTTATAAGAAATCCTTTAGTGAGAAGTGGAAACCCATATGGGTTTGGATTCATTAAATAGGACAAACATAGAAGTTGGACAAATGGTGTGTTTAGTACAATTGTATAAAACACAGCTGTAAGCAACAATAAATGAATAAAGTGAATAGTGATTGCAAAAGTTATGATAAGTATTAAAGAACTCATGCTAAGCATAAAGGTGAAAACATAATAATAAACCCATTACAATGATATAAAATCATGTATAATAATTGCAATAGTGACATCATCAAACTGATAATAATATAAAATGAACAAAGAGACAAGAAATATAGAGATAAAGATCCCAAAGAGTACAAATATACCATGCAAAACACAATAGAGTAAGATAATTGCCAACTAGATATGTAACAATTATAGTCAATATAGATATATATGAAAAATGTAAGACTCTACCTACATCAACAAACTAAATACACTACCCCTTTTAACATACAAACATCAAGAATCATGTCTTATTATAATAGTTTCATCTCTTACCAACCAATTAATAATAAACATGATTAGTTATTTCATGTAAACCATTACAATTATACATCTTAGTATAGATTATGCATGTTGAGGTTGATAATAACACATATTTCTTAACACTTATCATCAAATTCAATGTGGTAAGAACTTGGTAACAATACTTTAACTTCATTTTCCCTTATAACTTTTTTGTCAATTTAAAAAACTTACATCCAAGTATATATGTAGAGAATAGACTTTAGGAAAGATTTAAATATTTGAACTTGCTTTCCCTTAACATAGGACTTGTACTTACAAAAATGAATTGTTTCATATCATAGTTATGAGGAAGCCATAACAATTCCATCATAAGGATTCATTATTAAATTTCCATTTCATTTTTGGTAACAATAACTTAGAATTGAATCTTTGTTTTAACTGTCAAAGTTATTAATAATTACTTGAATAAAATACCAATGATTCTAGTGATTTATATATTCCTCTTTCTTGGTTATATTTCCATGGTTTAAAAAATTGCTCAAAATGGAGAAATAATGGACTTCATAAGAGAAAATTTATTGGGGATAGTTTCTCTGAAGCTATTAATAAATCAAGAAATAATAAATACAACTTATTTAAGGTAATGAACAAAATGAGGCCATGGAATTTCATCAATCG
Source organism: Gnetum montanum (assembly GCA_015680685.1). Classification (NCBI taxonomy): domain Eukaryota; kingdom Viridiplantae; phylum Streptophyta; class Gnetopsida; order Gnetales; family Gnetaceae; genus Gnetum; species Gnetum montanum. The sequence goes on from MNCI01002316.1 coordinate 230,182, forward strand.
TCATATAAAAAAACTTGCTTGTAACTATAATAAATTTAATTAGCAAGCTTAAAATCTCATACATTATCAAATTCATGGAATTCAAGATTGTCATTGATGTTAACTATATTTATGATTTCAAAGGATGAAAGCTCAGACATCTAATGTATTACAATTATGGTGGTTTGGGAAAATAAGGAAGTGACAATAGGGAAAGAGAAAGAAGGAACCATGGATTTTAGTTTAATTATGGTTACCCACTAAAGTACATCTATGTACATGGTCAATGGAGAATTTCAAATGACTAATGTTTTGGAGACTAACATCTAGAAGCTCTACCATATAATTAGAAATTTATGAAGTACCAAGTAACATATATACCTACCAAAGTTTTCAAAAAAAAAAAATTTCCGAATCTACAAAGTTTTCAAAAATAAAATAAAATTTCCGAATCTATAAAGTTTTCAAATTTTAGTTTCAAGATTGCAAGATTATGTGTATCTTACCTCCAACAACTACTCCTTCAACAATTTTTTTTGGGTATATAAAGCTCTTTTACCTACTCCTCCAACAACTATATCCACACTACATCAACTATCATGGGTGTAATGTCCTTAACATTTTAAGTAGTAATAGTTCCTTCCTAGCTTGTTTCCCCTTCTCCAAAAATTTTATACCTCTTTTTTTATATCCCCAAATTGCTCCTTAATGGAGATATCTTATGATTCTTGGAGTTCAATATCTTTTAAATTTTGTTTCAACTCATCCATTCATGTCAAAGTGTCACGGTGGGTGGTCTAGACTTTAGTAAGGTTCCCCTCTACCTTCACACCAATGATATAACATGGACTAACATAATAATATGAACAAGTCAAAGAGAGAAGTACATTATTATTAGGAGAGACAATGATTGATTGTTAAGCAAATTATTGTAAATTTTTGACAAACTTCTCCATGACCTTTAACTCAAAATGCTCATCATTGAACTCAGTCAAGCTCTTCTAGGCATAAACATTATAAATATATTATTTTGGAATATCTTTCTTCATGATTGAATTAAAGAACTTAACTACGGCTTCATAGTCCATGAACTTATTCTCTAGAGCACAATGGTGCATGACTAGATGCATGGTGCTACTCTTGAATGAAATATTTTTGGAATTTGATCATGTATTCTTATGAATTATCATAATTCTCTTTGCTTTCGTTTCTATTTCACTTACGTTCTAGTCCCTTAAACCAACAACCTTGGCGATGTAGAACTTATAAATGGTTTGAGTATCCCTTGTCCTTCTAAGGATCTTAACCATATCATGCTTGATCAACCCTAAAATTGTTCAATTTTTAACATTGTAGAGTAGCATTTTTATTTTTTTAGTACTTTTGTATACTAAAGATAATTGATTTCAATAGTATATATTGATGAGAACTAATTTTTCTTTATAGCTTTTGTGCTGTAGGGAATTGTGGGCGCAATGAGGATTGATGACAATTATATCGATTCCTATAGTGGAGGCGATATAGATTGATGCCTTAAATTTCGGCAAGAAAAGACTTGAGAAGAACTTAGGATATCGATTTATATAGAAGTAGGTGACTGGCATCGACGATCGTGATAATAGGATCAACAATCCACTTTTATTGAGATTTCATTAGTTGATATCAAAATCCTCTATATCAATTAATTATCCAAAGATTATTTTTGTACATCACTCCCCAATATAAATAAGAATCTCAAAATGTAAGGATGGGGGATAGATACTTGAGAGAAACCATACCAAATTGGATTTTATGTACTTAATTATTAAGAAGAGTGTTGAGGCTTTGTGTTAATTAACAACCAACAATGTTTTAAGGTTTTGAAGTTGTTGCATTGTGGAGACAACAAAGTAGGGTCAAGAATTAGGTGACATCTCCTTTGTAAACTATATGATTATGATAAATTAATATAATTTCAATTTGGTTTAATCAGCTTATTGCATCTTTGAACTTAAGGTTAGAGGTTAAGGTGAAGTATTGTTGATTTTACTTATGGGTGACAACCATAAGTGTGATGTTTTTAATTGAATCCAAATCTAATTGTTTTATGTCTTGATGATCTTTTTGACTTTGGACCATTCCTCCACAGATACGACTTGTGGGTCAATCATAAATGAGGTGACTTTTCTATGACAAAGATAATTGTTAAAGTAATCCAACACCAAATTTTGCATGGCTCATCAATGCTCCAAATGAGACATTAAAAATATGTACAATGAAAGAAAATAAAAATAAGAAAAATGCAACTTATTGAAAAAGTAACATGATCTACAAATTTATCTCGATGCTCTCTAGTTTGGATCAATCTTTCTATCTCATATAATGACATAGATGGAGATTACTTCACTTGTATTATTCTACAGTAGAGATTACTTCATTCATATTGTGCTACACTTCTAGTAAAAAGGAAATAGGGAACCTCCCATAAGATGTCTTGCTAACTTTACTGAAATTGACAATGACTTTAAATATATACAACATGTTAGTGTAGTTAATACTAGTTGCATCACAGTAACTATCACCTACCATGATTTTGAAGCAAAACCTCAAAGACTTGAGTGACAACTTAAAAAATCTATAGTGCCCATCATGCAAATACAAAAATCAGCCATCACAATAAGATTTTAGTGTCAACATAACTACATTGTAATCAACTTTGGATGGTTGAAACATAACAAATGGAAGCAATCTTGATGTGACAAACTCCCTAGGAAGCTCCTTAGTTGGGGCCTATACATTAGTAAAATTGTAATTATAAATCAAAATAATAAGTTTTTGTGCAAATTAGTGCTTAACCTTCTTTTCACTGAGCTCTATTTCCAAGGACGACAACAATTCTCTAATTGTGAGATAATGCATTGTTAGCTAATTATCAAGTGAACCCACACTAGAAGAAGAACCTTTTGAATGTTGAAGTTTCAAGGAAGAACTCTCGATAGTAGGAATAATAGTATCCTTGCATTTTAGCATCATTTAACCATCAACATGAAATATGACACATTGAAATTGATGCATCTCTTAATAAAACCAAAAATGATAATTTACAAAAATAACATGCAATGCATGCTTTACATAACTTACTTGATTTGGTCAAAAACTAAACAAGCTACAAACTAAGAACTTAATAAAATCCAAGAACCATGCAACAAATAGTTGTGATGATCACATGAAGGATAGCTTAGTAAAACCTAAGAATCATACAAAAAATACCCATGATGATCACATGAAGGGCAAAAACACCAAGCTCAAAAGAAATTTAAAAGCAACAAGAGTGAATTAAGCTCAGTTACCAAAAGTTTTGAACTACACTAAATTATGTTCTTATATGCAAGATGTTCATGATATTAGTAAACTTTTGAATGAACATGATGCAATAAATGCAACCAACTATCAAAAACCATCATCATTCACACTTCACGATTCTAGAGTAAACTGAACATGTTTAACAAACCAACATGGCTTGATACCATGTTAGGAATTAAGATCCACATAATGTGAGAAACTAAGTTCATCAAATAGAACAAACATAAATTAAGAAACTATACAAACTATGTGCTTAGTAAAACTATATAAATCATGATTATAAACAATAATAAATGAATAGATTGAATAGTGATTACAAAACTTGTGATAAGTATTCAATAAATTATTGAGCATAAAGGTGAATACACAAGAACAAATTCATCCAATGATATAAAATTGGGTAAAATAATGGTGACACTTACATCATCAAATTGATAATAATAAAAAATGAACAAAAAGATAGGAAACATAGAGATGGAGATCTTCAAAAGTACAAACATACCATGTAAGACATAATAAAATGGAACAATTGCCAACTAGATATGCAATAATTATAGTCCATATTGATATATTTGAAAAATGTAAGACTTTGCATACATCAACAAATTAAATGTAAGAGCCCTTTTAGCATACAAACATCAAGGGTCATGTCTTATCATAATAGTCACACCACCTACTAACCAATTATTGAAATTAAAAATTTTACCTATGTCCATTGNATGGCTTGATACCATGTTAGGAATTAAGATCCACATAATGTGAGAAACTAAGTTCATCAAATAGAACAAACATAAATTAAGAAACTATACAAACTATGTGCTTAGTAAAACTATATAAATCATGATTATAAACAATAATAAATGAATAGATTGAATAGTGATTACAAAACTTGTGATAAGTATTCAATAAATTATTGAGCATAAAGGTGAATACACAAGAACAAATTCATCCAATGATATAAAATTGGGTAAAATAATGGTGACACTTACATCATCAAATTGATAATAATAAAAAATGAACAAAAAGATAGGAAACATAGAGATGGAGATCTTCAAAAGTACAAACATACCATGTAAGACATAATAAAATAGAAATTAATAATAGTCACACCGCCTACTAACCAATTATTGAAATTAAAAATTTTACCTATGTCCATTGAGATATCATGGATCTATTAGGCTAGTTTCAAAATTCATTTATAGAATTTTTTTTCTCTTGATAGCTCAATGCTGCCTAGTAGAATTGAACTTGTGACTTGGGGTTACCAAGCTAAGGTCCTTTCCAGTAGGTTAACACCTTATTATTTAGGTCTTCTATATAAGCTATTATTATTATACATCTTAGTATAGATGACACACATTAAGGTTGATAATAACACTATTTCTTAACACTTGGTTAATATTAGATTATGACCTATATGTTATTAAATATAAAGTGAAACACTCTCTTTCACAACACATTATATTAATTAAAAATTAGGCTTCTAACAAACCAAATGTTGAGTGATATTAATTCTTTAAAGTCTTTTGAAAAAATCTTTATAATATTTGAGTATATCTTCACGACATCATCTTTAATTCAAAGTAACTAACTTGTCTAAAAATAGCTAAGTGTATCTGTTTTTTCCTATCAGTGCCTATAAAGATAAAATAACTATTGATACATTGAAGGTCACTTTATCAATTTAAACTATGATTAAGGTGAGACACACTTAAAACACCTTTATATTTTATATAAGTATTATGAAAATATCTTGTTGGCTAACAATTAGGTATTAGCCTAGCGGTAAGACTCTTGATTTGAAAGCTTTAAGTCATGGATTTGATTCTAATGGGCAAGGCTAAGTTATAAAGTTCTATTTAGAATATATATCTTGGGGTATAGCTATATTACAATTATTTCAAGATTCCAATACCTCCTTAAAAAAAGTTTTAACATAGTGCTAGAACTCTTGACTTAAAAGCTTCAAGTCATGGGTTTGATTTTAGTCAACAAAATTGAATTATAAAGTTCTAATTAGACTACTAATGAATAATAAATTAGTTAGTCACATCAATGTAGACTCATTGACATATATGTGTGGACATAGCATATGATGTGTCAATGTTGATATGTTGATGCAATCTTCATAAATGCCTATACAAATGTCCATACCCATCGCATTTATGACATCATTTGGTCATTCTAGTAGCTGTGCTCTTACATTTTGTTTCTGCAAAAGTTGGAATTTTTCATTTGATTGCCTATAGCATGAATTAAATGAATTTCAAGAAGTTTTATTCAAGTGCCTGATGTACCTAGATACATTTGCATGACGACAATAAAATTAAGCTTTGTCCCATCCATTGCAACACTTGGATTAGAATTTTAATTTACTTCCTTGTAATTTCTTTAACTGTTCACTTACTTTTCATGAAAGTAGTTAAATATTTTATTTCATTACACTTAGTTAATTTGTATGAGTATGATCAATTTCAAGCATAAGGTATTAATAGTTAGTAAAATAATAGTAAATCACTTGGTACACCTAGAAATGAAATATTTGGTAACCCAATAGTGTTAGCACATGTTCATGATGTGTACTATAAATCCATAATAGATACTCCATGCTTAAGCTAGTTTAGATTTACTTTCCACACTTAGATTAGGGACGTTAATATTTTAATACTTCAAAAATTATAATAATAACAATACAATAATAAGCCTTAGTTGCACTTAACCATACAACTTGAGCCTACAAAAGTATGATTGGGGAGACAACTATCAACATATTAACACTTGGTTATCTAAGGTATCCAACTAGTCCTAAGTCTACAGAATTCAATCAAACTATGCATGAATGCTTGCGATTCATATGGTTAGGTGTAAGGTTACACTACCACTTATCAATCACATATATTAATGTGTACCTATATTACAATTATTTTCTTGAGGTCCCAACACCTTTTCACCCATCCCAACACACACACACACACAACACCACAGAGAGAGAGAGAGAGAGAGAGAGAAAGAGAGAGAGAGAGGAAGGATTTCAATCACTTATTACTTCATCTCCCCTTACTAAAAATGAAAAAAAAAATGAAAAAAATAATGAGGTGTTAGCCTAGTCATATGGGTCTTGATTTAGTAACCCTAGGTTATTGATTTGATTCTACTAGGTAGCATTGAGTTATAAACTTCTATATATCTTAGGGTGTACCTATGTTTCTATTATTTCGAGTTCTAACACCCAACAAAAAAGAAAAAGAAACATTGTAATTAAGATCAAGAAAACTTCCTCCAAGAAAAGGATAATGATGAGTGGCGAGGTATCCCTACACTCAACCATACAAATATGAGCATTACACGTGCGATCCAGTCGAATTCTGCAGACTAAGTGCCTACATGCCTTATGGAACACTTAAGGTTAATCATTCGTTGTCTTCTTAGACTTACTTGTATTTATCATGGTTGTATGGTTAAGTAAGTCTGAGGTATGTGATTTTTATATCTTTTCTATTTTATCGCCTATGCTAGGAGGGAAAAGGTGAAGAGACTAATTAACTAACCTTAACTAACTACCTAAGCCTTAATTAACCTAGCATCAGTATATGTTCCCACTTATCGTTCACACCCTAAGCCGATGCAACCTTCTGGGATTACCAAACGCTATTCGTTACTGGAATTACCAAGCGTAATGCACGTGCTTGAAGTAGTCGTACTGAATGCACTTAACTAGGAGAGAAGGGTTGAGAGAGATTTAATTAACTAATAAAACATTTAAATAATAAACAATAAATAACAACAAGTAAAGTCCTATTTAGCTTAGTCCATGCACTGCAAGGTTTATCCAAGAAGTTCATCTTTATTTCTGTACACAAACTTGTGCTCAGGTACAATATTTTCTCGAATAAAGATCCGTTCACTTTGGAGCTCCTATTGTGGGCACATGGAAATTATTCTATCTCTGGAGAGGTAAAATTACAAGAGTTTTGCTAAGGGTCTAGATCTAGATGGAGAAACAAGGGAGAGCCACCTCTTATTTATAGATTTGGTGGTGCACTACGATATCGCGTATGTGATATCGCAGGGGAAGATGCGATATCGCGGCCCATGTGATATCGCGTCCCATCAAATAATAAGGTGCTTTTTTCCATTATCTTTTTACTCGTCTCCTTGCCCATAGCTCTTGGACTTAGTGTAGCAGGTATTTACATGGCTTTTAACCAAGATTAGATGAAGTTTTATTTGGTGAAACCCCTAAAATTTTAAGGATTTCTATTTCATGGGTGTTGCTTTCATCCTCTTATTCTTTATGTCATCTAGAAGTTTGATGTAAGATGGTTTTTCACAAATATTCTCTAGCTAATTTTCTTCATTTGTCAGTTTAAGGTAACATCATTCAACAGCTTATGCTTCAGCTAAATTCCTAAATGTCTCTCTTTGTAGTTTTCTTTTTTATTAATAGGAAGCCTTTAGTACAAAGTGAAAACCCATTTGGGTGCTTTTGAATGAGGGTAAGGTTTGATTCTTTTCCTACCCTAGAGGAGAGGTTTTTCAAGATTGGTTGTAAGGATGAAAACCTAAAAAGGCATCCTGAAAACCATTGTGCCTTTCCTTTTTGTTATTTTCGAGTTTTTCCTTTACTTCTCTACTTTTTTACTTTGAATCTAATTTTTTAAATATATGTAATTTTTAAGGTTAAAGAACACCCAACCACCCCCCTCCCAAAAAACAATAATAATAAGGTGTTAGCTTAGTGGCACGAGTCTTGGTTTAGTAAGCTCGGGTCATAGGTTCGATATTACTAGGTAGCACTAAGTTATAAAATTCTATATATCTTGAGGTGTATCTATGTTTCAATTATTTTGGGTTCCAACACCTCTAAAGAAAAAGGAAAAAAATAAAAGAAACATCATAATGAAGATCAAGCAAACATACTTAAAAAAAAAAAGATAATAAGAACTTTACTATGATCAACTTACAAAAGTTTACAAGCTTTGAAAGCTCATTAAAAAATCAAATCATTTTTCAAAAAGTTAAACATTTTTGGGATACCAAGTGTTCACTGTTGGGATCATCAAACATTAACTTATTTATGCTAAAAACTAGTCAGACCCATGTTGTGTAATTAATGCATAATGAAATGTAAAGTAATTAACTAAGTGCGTAGAAAATAATGGAACAAGGAAATTATATTTCAATTAGAGAAATCATTAGACTAGGGTAAGTGCTACAATGAAGATAATTGATCTCGATCTTATTATAGTTTAAGAAGATATGTCCAGATGCATAATCACTCGAATAAGACTTTAAATAGTCAACTTAGTTCATGCTACAAGCACTCAATGATAGATTCTAAGTTCTATAAAAACAAATTACAAAGGATTTGCTATGTTATTGACTAAAAGATGCCATACATGTGGTTTTTATGTGCATTTATATAGGCATTTATTATTTGTGCATCAATGCTAATACATCCATGCAACTAATCCTATTGCTGCATTAACAATGTTCTATTAGCACAGTTAACAAAGAAATGACTTATCAAAGAGAATAATAATAGTGTGAAGCCTAAGTAACAAGACCAATGGGTGAAATGGGTTGTCGTACATAGTACTCACAGGGGTCTAGTTAGCAATAAGTGTGTTTTTGCCTTGGTGATGGCATCCCCTATAACTATATGTTTTACCATTATTGATTATATTACTCTTAAGGCTATGGTTGTGCCTCACTTAGATAGTATTATAGCTGATATCACTATCTATAATTGTTTTAGAAGTATGGTAGCCTTATAGGCATATCTTTTGAACAAATTTATGATTAAGAGCATAGGACCCTAATTTTTACATATATGCAATCATGTGTAACATAATAGGACATACAACCTTAGGATGATCATACTAGCAAATGTCATGCCCATCATTATCATCCCATTCAAAATTAGAAATCTCATTCACTATAGTTGTCTTACCCTTTTGCTTGTCAATTCATATTCCCTTTTTTTCTTGTTATGATCTTATTTAGCTCTAGCATGCTCATTATGCTCTTCCATGATTTTGAATGTTAAAGCAAATATTTCATCCATGAAATCCTATGTTTTATTTAACTTTGTTGTAATTTTTCAAATTGATTTTTTCATGGACAAAGACTTCTACTGAATCATCTTGTTTGAAGGAACTTCCTCTTAAGTATCATAGTTACACACCTTCCTCTTGCAAATAAATGTATCCCTATTATACTTCTTTGTCCTCTCCTTTTTAATAATGTCTCCTTCCTCATGGAACACCTAGTTAATAACTTTTGAATGTGATTAGCTTTTAGTTTTAATTATTATCTGCGTACATAAATCTCTATGGTTTTGTGCATTTTGCTACATATCCCATCCACAATAGGACCCATATACTCTTCTTGGGATAAGCCATGACATGGGCAACTGTGTAAAAGTGAATAATACTTGTTTAAAGCTAAATCAAGAGATTCATAAGTTTCTTGCTTCCATCCTTAATTTTTTCTCATTAGATTGAACCCTTTGGAATATGTTTGTGGCTTCTCATTGAAGAGCTCTGGCATAGTATGCCATTAGTAAATGTAATTAAGCTTCAAAAATTGGTACCAACTTTCTACTTCTTTTATAAGTATCTCCATAAACAACTTTAGCATTTGTCATTTTTTTTCAATATTTTGCAAGGTGAAATCATTATGGAAAACTTGTAAATGGTTTTGTGGATAAGCATTGTAGCCTCCCTTGAATCTATGCATGTTTTTTATATCTAGTTGATAAATCATGTTTTTCAATGCTCTGATATTAGGGTGGCTGCAGTATCACGTACGCGATATCATGGCCCAAGATGTGATATCATACATTTGATATCGCAAGGCTACTCCTAGGTCCATAAATATAGCTCCCATGCGCACAATTGGAAGTAATTTTTTAGTAGTCAAGTAGCAAAACTCTTCCAGTTTGTCCATATAAAAGTTAGAATATTTTCCAAGTGCCCGTAGTAGGAGATTTAAGTGTGAATGGATCTTTATTCAAGCATTGATGTACCTGAGCACACCATTGTGTTGGTAATAAAGATGAGCTCTTTGATCCATTCCTTGCAGCACTTGAAATTTTCTTTCTTATGCATTTGCATATTATTATTTCATGTAATTTACATTAATGTTATTTATGTAGTAATTAATTTTGATTAATTAAGAAACTTATTAAGATACACAAGCACGACCCCCTTTGAGAATACGTGTGACACTTGGTAGCTCAAAAATGACTAGCGTTTGATAGCCCAGTAATGTTTGCACGAAGTTCAGGATGTGTCTGAGAAGTGGGAATGGTTACTTGTGTTAGGCTAGATTAGGCTATAGTTTACTTAGCAATTAATCACTCCTACTTTTATTCTTGTTCTAGGTGAGTAATTCCATAAAAACACAAAATAATAGAAATCATATGCCTCAGTCACACTTAACCATATAATTACATTCCACAAGTGGGACTAGGAAGATAACGAACGAACAACATGCATACACTATTTAGCTCTAATGTACTTAGTAATTATCGTCTATAGAATTTGATTGGATTGCATGTGAACGCTTGTGATTCATATGGTTGGGCGTAGGGGTACCTTGCTGCTCATCATTGGTGCTGTTATCAAGGACTGTAGTTCTTCATGTGCTATCTAAACTAGTGAAACTTAGTAACATTGTTGTTTGAACCCTAAGAGTCAAATCCTATGAAAACAAAAAGTATTATTATTAAATTAAACCTTAACTACACACTATTTAGCTCTAGTGTACTTAGTAATTATAGTTTATAGAATTTGATTGGATTGCACGTGAACACTTGTGATTTGTATGGTTGGGCATAGGGGTACCTTGCTAGTCATCATTGGCACCGTTGCTGAGGATCAAACCCATGTCACCTATGTGACAGGTGGGAATACTCACCACTGTTTACAAGTTATTAACACAAAATTTCTTCTTCTCATAGGAGCACATCTCTGCCTAGGGCAGTTTAGGTGCCTTAACAATATCGGGTGATGTATGCTCATCCCGATGAGTATGTACTAGACTTTACCTTCATCTTACATCAAGATGAACTAATGTGGTGGTGCGATATGAAAGGAAATATTGTGTTGCCACCCAACTAATCTGTTCCAGCAATGCTCTAACTAATGCTCACATGACATGGGCTTCAACATCTCCATGGAGAATATGAGATGTAAGATCCCGACTTAAAGGATTATCATCCCATTGAAGCACAAAAATTAAGGGATCGGTAGCTAGAGCACCAACATGATTTTTTGAAGGGTAAGGGGTTAAATATATTTCCTCCTTCACTTGGCCCAATTGATGAAGGTGACCACTTCTTTAGTGATTGTCCTCTCTTTGATTTTGTTCAAGGAGCCCTCAACTAGGTTCTAGTCAAAATGGATCCAATGACAAAAATGGATCCGGAGAAGCAAGTCAAGAAAAGGGAAACAAAGGAGATCATGATCGCAATCATGATCACAAGCATCAAAAGAAGGATGATAGGCATCAACACGAAGCAAGTTCCCCTTCTTCTTTCCCTTCATCATCATTATCTTCTTCTTCATCTGGTTTAGATCATGGTTGCAAAAGAAATAATTGTGATCAAGGTGACCGACAAGACCAAAATAATAGAAGGGACGATCAAGACAGACGTGACTAAAGACATGGGCAATCCAGAGAGGCCCATCATCAAGAAACAAGGGCTAGTAGGGAACATCGTAGGCACCACCGTCATGGCCTTGATGAACCTCTACTTGCTACTCGGGGTATTTTAAATATTGGAGAGGCTATGAGAATTCCAACAAGGCACATGAAGTACAGTAGGATAAAGAGGTTGGATATGAACAACATCCCTCGGTTCGAGAGAGGATATGATGCTAATCTGTAAAATCATCTTTAGGTCTTTCAGGATACATGTACTCTGCAAAATATTGAAAATGATTGGCAAAAGCTGAAATTATTTCCAAGAAAACTCATGAAGGAAGTAGAAAATTGGTATTGATCCTTGGAACCAGAATCGATTAGGCGGTGGAGTACGATGTTGGAACTATTCAATGACAAATATAAAATGTACTCCTAAGTATCCAATCTAAGAAAACAAATTCAAGAGTGGAAATAAGGGAATCATGAGCCCTTGGATGCTGCTATTGGTCGATACTACTCTCTATTGCATAGGTGTCCTAGCCATGGATACTTTCAACTTGATTAGCTTTGCCATATCATAGATAGGTTGCAGTCTGAAACTAAGAAAACCCTTGACATCTATCCCCAATGGAGCTTGATAGAGTTAAGCACCCATTAGATTTAAAAATTAATTAAGCAGGTAGCCAAAGAGGAGGGAGAATTGTTTAAATGTGAAAGTGCAAAAGAATATAACAGGGACCCTTCTATTCAGAAAAAGAGGGTTAGATTTTGTGACTATGAGGATGAATTCACTAGAGATAAGGTGATTAATCAGAAAACCTTGCCATTCTAGAAATTGCAATAAAAAATTACAACTAAGGTTGATCAATTATGGGACTGCAGGGAAAATAGGTTTCAAGCTATTTTAAAAATTGTTGAAGAGTCCAAGGAGCAAGGTGGTGAGCGAGAGTGTTAAAGATGTAAGGAAGCTAAACATGCTCAATCTAAGGGTAAAGGTAAGATAGTTGGAATAGAGATGGCTACATATAGTGATTTAGATGATGATGGTGGGTGTGATGTTTGCCAGTATGAACATCCTAAGGGATGTTGTCCAGTTGTATCACACTTGTAGGAATTTGGGATGTATGCCTTACATCCACAACTTGCACAAAGGCAAACACCCAAAATATTATCTTATTCACAAGGCAATCCATGATAGTTCCACCAACTATAGTAGTACTACCCAAGAGGAACTCCTTCGCAACCTTACAAAGTGTGTCAGCAGTGGAAACAACCACAATCGTGGGCATTACCACTTTTAAGATAGCAATACCCTTACCGATAGCTAGATCCTTATGGTTACTATGTTCAGCAACCTTCATCTCTGAGGGACTCCTTTGCTCATGTTGCTGCTTACCAACCTCACCACTACCCTCCTGAAACATACCAATTGCCCTATCCAAGAAGGGATACCACCTACTACCCTCATGCACCTCCTGTTCCTACACCTACTCCACCTCCTACACAACTACCACCTATTCCATCCATGTAGGGTGAATTACCTATACAACCACAGCAAAGAAACACTGCCAAGGTAGTTAACTTGCAACTAGTTAACCCATCCAGCAGGTCAGAACCACAAACAAAGAAAAGATCCTTCTTCTGACCTAGCAGTCCACCAAAGCCCTTGGATACATTAGTGGGGGTAACCCTGCTCCTCCAACTTTCTCTGTTTCCTCTCTATCCGAGTTCCCTTTAAACCAAAATCCTTCTTGAATCCATACCGTAAAGTTGACACATGTTATATCTGATTTTATTTAAGCTGGTAACCTATCCAAAAAATTAGCTAATTATAAGAGTTCCCTAGTTTACTTGGAAATTGTTGGGAATGAGCCTTGCAAAGCTCTTCTTGACTCTAGTTCTAGTGTCAATTTGATCTCGCATGAGATGTACACAATGTGGAACCTTCCTCCTTTGAAGAAGAGTAATATCTAGTTGGAACTTGTGGACCAATTGATCATTGTTCCATTGGGATTGCTTGAAGACATCATCACCATCGTTTGTGGGTGGTCATATCTCGTTGATTTCCTAGTAATCAAAGTGGAGAACTACAAGGGGAACTTTCCAATTATTATGGGAAGGGCATGGCTAAGTACTGTTGATGCCAAAATAAGAATTAGAGATCTTTCCTTGGAGATATCAAAAGAAAATGAATTTGGAAAGATCGAGAAGAAGAGAGTTCCATGTATCATGTACATCGATTTAGGGTGTCATTGTGTGCAAAATCTATGGTTAGTTAAGCAAACATCTATCTTTGCATGCAAGTAGTGTGCACCAGAAGCTAATATCCAGAGATGTCTACACATAGCAGCCACAAAACAAGAGGGCACATAGTGGTTGGAAATTTATGCTAGTAGCAGTACATTATGCATGGAACTGACTGAGGGCCTAATGTACAAGTATGTTGCAAGTATGGATGAACTCGAGCATGTTTACCACCAGCTCTCTGAAGGAGCAAATTATGATGTTAATTTGGATGAGCTAGAAATTCTTGACAATTTTAAATAAGAGCCCCTTGAATTGAAGACACTACTGGTTGGAATGGAGTACGTATTTTTGAAAACTAAGAGACTGGTTATTATTAATGCCATGCTTGCTATAGAATAAAAGAGAAAATTGATAAAAGTTGTAGAAAAATGGTTAGTAGCCTTCACTTGGTCATATTTCGAACTCACTGGGATAGATCCAAGAATATGCCAACACTGAATATACACTAACCTTGCTGTTAAGCTGAAACGATAGCTATAGCAACGTTTGAATCCCAAGTTAAAACAGATTATCAAAGAGGAGATTGAACAACTCCTCAAAGCAGGATTCATCTACCCTATCATAGATGGTGAGTGGATCAATCCACTCGTGATCGTACCAAAGAAAGGAGACAAATGGTGGGTGTGCATTGATTTTTGGCTACTCAACATGGCAACTTTCAAGGATTATTTTACATTGCCTTTCATCAACCAAGTGTTGGACACCATTTTGGGGCATAGCTATTATAGCTTTCTTGATGGTTATAGTGGCTATAACCAAATTTGAATTACACTAGAGGACCAAGAAAAGATAACTTTCACAAGTCCTTAGGGGACTTTTGCTTACTGTCAGATGCCATTTGGTCTATGTAATGCCCTAGCCACATTTCAAAGATTAGTTCTCAGCATTTTCCAACAATAGATTGGTAGTGGGGTAGAAGTTTTTATGGATGATTTTTCTACCTATGGTGCTACGTTCGAGCAAGTCTTAGATCATCTTGAGCAGGCATTAAAGAGATGTGTCAAAACAATCCTCCAGCTCAATTGGCAAAAGAGCCATCTTATGGTCCAGGAAGGCATAGTCTTGGGGCATTGCATCTCAAAAGTAAGAATCAAGGTGGACCCTAAAAAAATAAGGTTCATCTAAGGAATAACCCGCCAACCTAAAATAATCAAAGAAGTTTAGTCATTCCTTGGTCATACTGCCTATTATCGGTGATTCATTGAGAATTTTTCCAAAATCACCAATCTATTGGTAGAATTGACAAAAAACGATGCATCGTTCATTTGGACCCCTGCATGTGAATCAACATTTCAATAATTGAAGCAAAAGCTTGTTGAAAGTCCCATTTTTTAAGCACCAGATTGGTACAAATTGTTTCATGTGATGACTAATGCATTGAATTATGTTATGAGGGTAGTGCTTATGCATATGGATGATCAAAAACGTCCATATTACATTCACTACGTAAGCCAGAGTATTGCAGGTGCACAATTGAACTACACCACCATAGAAAAGGAGTTGATGGTAGTGATGTTCACCTTAAAGAAGTTTAGGCACTATGTGATTGGCTATAAATTTTTTATACTCACAAATCATAGTGTCATTAGATTTCTAATGAACAAATCGACAATGAACCCTCGTGTCATATGGTGGCTCATGATTTTGTAGGAATTTGATCTCATGATGGTAGATCATAAAGGTGTGGAGAATGTGATCGTGGATCACTTATCGCTACTAAGATGGAATGACAAGGAGAAAGAGAGCTTGTTATCTGATCAATTCCTTGACGAATCTATCCTTACAAGTGCTATTAATGCACAAATGCCTGATGAACCAAAATGGTACGACACCATCCTCACTTATCTGCTCAAGCAAGAATTTTCACAAGGGTTGGACACTAGAAAGAAACAACAGTTTCTTCACTGGGTCAAATATTTCATGGAGATTAATGAAAACCTTTACAAGGTTTATCTTGATGGCTTGGTACATTGGTGTATCGCTAATACGGATCAACTGTGCATTCTCCAGGATGCTCATGAAGGTCCTTGTAGGGGCCATTATGTTGGAAGATGCACAACCATAAAAATCCTTATGGCATGGTATTATTGGCCAATAATCTTCAAGGATGCACATCAATTCATCCGTGCTTATGTTCATTGCCAGAGGGATGGTGGAATGACAGCTCAAATGGAGGGGCCACAACAATGGATACAACCTCTCAAACCATTTGACATTTGGGGCATTGAATTTATGGGTTCCATTGCACCTTTATCAAATGGAAAGGCATATATAATAGTCATAGTTGACTATTGTACCAAGTGGGTAGAAGCAACAACTGTCACCAACTGTACATCCACCACTGTTGCTCAGTTTGTATAACAAAACATTGTAAATAGGCTTGGTGTACCTTGTGTGTTAATTTCTAATAATGGAACTCATTTTATATGTGCCACTTTCTGAAAGTTGATGTAACACTTGTGGGTTGAACATAAATTCAGAACACCATATCACCCGCAAGCCAATGGTCAAGCTAAGGTCACTAATTAGGAGATTACAAAAATCTTAATATGTACCATTAGCAAATACTGAAGGGATTGGAGCACTAAATTAAATGATGCCCTTTGGGCCTATCGCTCCACATGGAAACTTCCCATAGGTTATTCTTCCTATGAGCTTGTGTACAGAAAACTACCAACATTTTCCGTCCAATCCGAGATCCGTACACTCTCTACAGCCTATGACCTTGACCTAAATCTAAGTCTAGCATAGAAAGAATGATTAATGAGTCTCAACTTGCTAGAAAAAAATCGGTTAATGGCCCTATCATCCAACAAAACGCATAAGGCATTCAACAAGAAATGCCATGACCTCAAAATAAGAAAATTCAAGTTTCAACCAGGAGACAAAGTTCTCTATTGAAATCCTACACATGTACCTCAACGAACCAAATTTCAAACACTGTGGGAAGGACCTTACATCATTTATGAGACTTTTTCATCTAGGGCCATGATCATCTACAAACCTGATAGCCCAAACAAGAAATAACTAGTCAACATTCAACAAATAAAACCTTTCCATGAACCCAAGCCAACCAATGCAACAAACACCTTGTTAGATGAACAACCATGCTTAATCTTTTGGATCTCTCCCTTCTAACTTAGTTGTGGAGGAGATGGCCACCCATACTAACACCTTAGGTGGCTTCTCAGTTTTTGATCTTTTCGTTCTACACATTTTTGGTTTTACAATTTTTTGTTTTCATCTTCTTTGTTTTACATCTTTATTTTACATATTTCTATTTTTAAGGTTATTGGTCTTTTCTTAAGTTTTTCACCTTAATATATTCAATATCTATTGTCTACTCTTTTACTTTATTTTATGGTTATGTTTGCTTATGTTTGATGTGTTTCCCTACTTTTTTTGCTAATAAGGTGGTGGGTACAATGGTAATGCACTACTTGATGGCGGTATGCTTTATTTGTAATTTGATTATTGATGTCTGGTTTTTGACTTTGAATGTCATTACTAATGACTAGGACATGGTTTCTTTTCATGTAACAGGCAGTGAGTCCACATCATCCACCCATCCAAATACTCTATGGTTTTCCTTGTTTTGGAAGCATGCAGTCTCTTCTTCATTAATACAACTTTAAGAAATTGATGACTTATGTAGTTTTCAGAATTGGAAAGGAATCAAAGGTTTGGATAGGGTGTGGCTTCAAAGGGATGTGGTATTCTTCATGTTTTTCTATTTTCTTGTGTGTAGGAGTGTTCTTGTAAGCTTCTCACTGTTCTGCATCATTTCACAATAGGAAGTCCAATAAGTTCTTACATGGTGTGGACATCACAAAAAAAAATGAGGATTCAAAGCACACCCCTTGGACAAAATAAATGTAAAAAATGCATGGGTCTTTCCATGGTGTGGTTCCCATTCAAAAAAAACACATGGGAATTCAAAGCACACCCCTTAGACCAAATAAAAGGGCTACAAGCACTGGTTATGAGACTTGTCTCATCTCCTCTAACTAAGGCCATTTCTCACTTCCTACCTTCACTCCAATTTGGAACAGTGGTTGTTTTGTAGGAGCATTCTTGTGTCTCAGGGGATGGACTTGCCTTAGAATGTCGATGCGAAGTCACTGAAAGTGGTTGGTTTTGATCTGGATTAAGGAAGGATCCTACCAAGTTAATTAATCACAAATTCCACAAGGGACTACATGTGACCATAATTAGGAACTCCATTCCACTCTCTCTATCATCCATCTATGCTTTTCATGCCTCACCTCACTACTGGTTTTATGTTTTAATTCAATGTTTTTGTTTGATGTGTCGAGTTTCTCAGTCAATTACTTTTGGGTTTTTGTACTTAACTTTCCATAACCATTAATCATCCATGATGCCCACGAACTCCTTGGTTTGAAGTTATGCAAGGGCATAAAAGGCTTGTGCCTACTTTGGGGAGGACCCATTTGCATATCTTTTGGTTTAGTTAAGTTAAGTTCATTACCCTTAGACATTGTTACAATCAAATTCTTTTTATTTACCCCATTGATGTCATCCAATTGTATGCACCTTCATAACTATTTGTAATGAACTCCTTTTTATTGTTGTGAATACCCTCTTTCTAGTATTCCTTGTGTTAAGATTTTTCTGAATTTTATGGATTGCTTCTCTTGTTTAACCCATTCATCAGTCTTTTCACTAACAACATCAAGCAACCAATCTATTGCAATGACAACCTGGCCAGATAGAATCACTGATGAGACAAGGTACTCAATCATTATCTATTGCATTATAAATACTAATCCTTGGTTTTGTTTTGGTAGTGGAAAGCATGGATTGGAAGCAAACTGTCTTCACCAAGGAGGATGCAACCATATCACTCACAGGAGATTGTTCATAACCGCTGGATCTCTTCTACCTCTCCCTCATTCTTCTGTTGCCAAGAGGGGTTGGATGTCCTTTGGATCCCTTGGTGTTCTTTCCTATTGTCATGAACACCCAATGATGTACACAATTGTAATATTGTATGCTTGGGTACTTTTGTACTTGTTTGTTTTCTCTATGTCACTCTGCATGTCAGTCAGATAAGTTCACACCCCCTAATATAATTTGTAAAGGACTTGTTCCTCTTCTTCTATACTCAAGGATGAGTTTTCATTTAGTCATGGGGGTATGATAAATCGTGTTTTTCAATGCTCTGATATCGAGGTGGCCACAATATCAAGTATGCAATATCGTGGCCCAAGATGTGATATTGTACATTCAATATCACAGGGTTACTCTCGGGTCTACAAATATAGCACCCAAGTGCACAATTGGGAGTAAGTTTTTAGCAATCAAGTAGTGAAACTCTTGCAGTTTGTCCATTTGAAAGTTAGAATATTTTCCAAGTGCCTATAGTAGGAGGTTTATGTGTGAACGGATCTTTATTCAAGCATTGATGTACCTGAGCACACCATTGTGTTGGCAATAAAGATGGCTCTTTGATCCATTCCTTGCAGCACGTAAGACTTTCTTTCTTATGCATTTACATATTGTTATTTCATGCAATTTACATTAATGTTATTTATGCAGTAATTAATTTTGATTAATAAAGCAACTTATTAAGATACACAAGCATGACCCCCTTTGAGCATACGTGTGACACTTGGTAGCTTAGAAATGACTAGTGTTTAATAGCCCCGCAGTGTTTGCACAAAGTTCAAGATGTGTCCGAGAAGTGGGAACGGTTACTTATGTTAGGCTAGATTAGACTATAGTTTACTTAGCAATTAATCGGTTTTACTTTTAATCACTCTTACTTTTATTCTTTTTCTAGGTGAGTAATTCCATGAAAACACAAAATAATAAAAATCATATGCCTCGGTCACACTTAACCATACAATTGCATTCCACAAGTGGGACTGGGAAGCCAATGAATGAACAACATAGACACACTGTTTAGCTC
Organism: Gnetum montanum; assembly: GCA_015680685.1. Taxonomy (NCBI): domain Eukaryota; kingdom Viridiplantae; phylum Streptophyta; class Gnetopsida; order Gnetales; family Gnetaceae; genus Gnetum; species Gnetum montanum. The sequence continues at coordinate 250,394 of MNCI01002316.1, forward strand.
TAGTATACTTAGTAATTATAGTCTGAGGAATTTAACCAAATTGCACATGAATGCTTGTGATTCCTATGGTTGGGTGTAGGGGTACCTTGTCGCTCATCACTAGTCATTTTATATAGCTTACTTGTTATGCTTGCTTGGACTATTATTACCTTCTTAATCTAGCTAATTCCTCATGTAGTCAATAATGGCTCATCTTTACTATTTGGCATGTCAATCTCCATGTCTTAGTCACATTCTTCTCCATCATCTTGTTCAAGTCCTTGCTTTCTTATATTCCTTCTTTCCTATATTTTTTGGGGGTCCTTCTTGTAATTTCTATCAAGATTTCTCCTAGGATTTATTTAAGGGTATCTTTTTTTGATTTCTTTTTAAAGCTTTGTCTCTTTTCCTTCTAGCTAGCTTGTAATCTTTCTCATCAAAATTCAAGGATGTAGATGATCACTGTTAGATTATATGAGAGGCATACCAATTTTTTCTCTCCTGAGATTTTAGTATTCATAAGTTATCCTGTTGGAGGCTTTAGGCCTAAAAATCCTTCTTTTATCATGATCCTACTTAGCATTAGTAAGATCCTCATTTATAAAATTATGTGGAGGATGTGAGGGATCCTGTGATATAGATCTTTAATGGAAGGCTCTCTATGACTAGTTGGTTGCATCATCCCTCTCTAATTGAGATGCATATGACATGTTGTTATTACCCTTCTCATACTCATGCCTTGCCTCCATTTTCTTGTCTAGTTTGCATTGGATCTCATCAAGTTGGTAGGGTCTAGAGATTCTTTAATCAAGAAAATAGCCACTTGCAACATGATCCATCTTAGACCTCATTAAGATGACTTAGAGTATTGAATGAACTAATCTATTATGGTGCATCAAAATATTTTAAAAGATAAAACTTTTAAAAATTCTATATTGATTATATCAAATACTAACTAAAACTAAATTGTTAGTATCATTCCTAGCAATGATGCTAAATGATAAATGACAAGTATGCCCAATGCTCAGTCATATAATGCTTAAATGTCATAGTAAACCATGTCATAATTTGTGGATGAACTAGAAATAGTGATTGGTCTAGTTAGGTGATTGCTTTTCACTATCTACCTACTAGTAGTAACTTTTATTTGATATGATTAATACTAGTTGTGGTTTATGATTAATGATGTTGCAGTGACCATAATTCTAATTATGTATCAAAATGACTAAAAATAGTACTTTAATCTAATCAAGTAATAACATAGATAAATTCTATTCTAGCCTAGTGTGATGAATGTTCATTTCATATTCAACAATTACATTCTTGGATATATGCATTAACTACAAAGATTAATCAAGTGATCCAAATTCATATTACAAAGAGATCATAGAAATAAATTGATAGAGCTTTATTACACTATAACCGAATGATATCATAAATGTAGTTGGTGGTAGGAATTTATAGCTAAAAGTAGATCAAGAGTTAGCCCATCTATGTCAACACACAAATGTTGTGTTAATGCAATATTTGAAATTTAAAATTTTTTATTCTTCATCACCATATTAAATGTCTTATTTAAAATTATCATGTTGTTGTGTTTCTATTCAAAAATTCAAAAAAAATGAATCATGCCGAAAGTTTTTATCAAACTTATTATTTCATTTTATAATTCCTACAAGCAATATAGGAAAGTATCATTGTCAATCATTAGTGATAGATGCATAAATAAGTGAAGGATCATCATTTAGAGGATTAATGCTCATCCTTCTAAGGTGGGGTTCTAGGAGTATGCTAGATGAACAAAAGCCTAACCTTCTTTGAGTGATTGTGCCTAGGCTCAACCCAAGTCTTACAACTTGAGAAATAAGTATCTTACCATTACTCCAAGTGATGGTTCCTATATAATCAATTAACAAATGAAGAGACTTTTGACATATACTTTTGAAAGTTATAAGTTCCAACTAAATTTGAGGGATGTTAGAATCCAAAATAATTGAAACATAGGTACACCCTAAGATTTATAGAAGTTTATAGCTCAATACTATCTAGTAGAATCAAAATATTGCCAGGGATCAAACCTGGGTCACCCGCATGATAAGTAAGAATACTTACCACTATACTACAATGATGGCCACTTCCCTTGGTAGCTTCTCTGGAGAGGCTGTTGAGTAGGAGAAGGAGATAACTATATAGACTACGCTCTAGAGTTAATGAGAACATAGTCCTAGACTTAGGCAAAAATCTAGTCTCCAAAGGCCCCCAAAGCATAGCATAGGCATCTGCATTAGCTCTAGCACATCTCTAGTAGTAGCATTTGTCATTTTTGCATCCCCTTTTCCCAAAAAATTGTAATATGCTCTAGAGCATACACCTAAAGCATAGTCTCCAAAAGTTGCATGTTTAGCATTGTTTGGCATGTTTTGGAATTTCTTAGGTATATTACAATCTTCTCCATGCAGCTATGCAATGTAGTCATAGTCTCTCAACTTCATAGACTTCGACATAGCAATGACACCACTCAACACTGTAGAGCCTAACACTAGAGCATAGTTGGGGTGAGCGTAGTCCCAACTATCCCAAAGTCTAGTCCCACCTACCACTGCACCACATGGCACATGATCTACATTTTAGGCTAACCCTAGTCCTACAAATACCCCTGTGCTTCACATTTTATGGGTTGGCTTCCATTTTCCTGGGTTGGCACTTTTGCATTTTGGGCAATTTGGCATCTTGGCACTTAGCTCCATGGGTGAACAAGACCCAGAGCACACCACACCGATAGAGAGGCAAAGTTGCACACCACAAGCCACTACAGCCCCATCACACCCCTACAAAACACTATCTAGCACACTATGATGGCCAACTTGGTAGGCATGGTACACCATGGTGAGTGCCAGACTTCATCGCCTAACACCACCAAGATTGTGACTATGCTCCCACTACACCTATTTATACATCACGTACCTCCTCATAGTTCCTTTACAGTTAACTATGCTTCGCCCACTTGGGATGGTGCTGCTTTCTCTTTTGCTCACCTACACATTTTTAGCAATTTCTCTTACATTTCAGCATTTACTCGCATTTTCACTATTTTTCTAAACATATTCTTGCATTTGCACTCTCATTTTACACCAAAAAATTCAACTACGCTCACCATAATTAACACCATGGAAGTTGCAAACACCATGTAAACCCTTGCATTCATTTCAGTGTAACACCCCATAAGTCCCAATTCGATCAGCAAGACCATTCTAGGCACCTTACCTCCATTTCTAGCAGGCCATTATGTGGATGTGGGCTGAAGGTTGTATGACTGCAAACCTCTTAGTGCACCATTCTGGCCTCCAATGTTTTTGATTTCTATAGTTTTCTAATGCTAAAAGGAGGGCCTGCCATGGCCTTAAACTAGCATCCACAGACTGAAATGGCCTTAAACTGAAAATAGCCTAAAATGGCCCAAAACTAGCATCACGCGTGGCTTGGAATGACCTTAAACTTCCACTGTGACCTAGAATGGCCCAAAACTATCACTTTTCACATTGCTTTCCCTTTCATTTGTGCATTAACTTTGCTACACAGTTGTTGCTTGATGTTGTTTTTCTAGTTGATTTTTGCAAGATCTTACAAGCACATAGCATGAATATACACACAACATTCCACCTCACACAGTAAGGTAAGCATTTATTAGCCATGATGCCAAAACTAACACAACTTGTCCTTAGGTTATGATGTAAAACTAGCACAATAGCATGTCCACTATGACATTAAACTCGCACACAACAGTATCCTAGGACTATAAACTAGCACTCCACGGTCTACTAGGACCTTAAAATGGGTTCACATTTTACTAGGACCTTAAACTGGCATTTTTTTGATCTTGGAGCACTTGCCATCAGTGTGGCCTTCGGTGCACTTACAACATCATCTTACTTGGCACTTTCACTAGCTTCCCGAGCACTTGTAATTGGTTCAGCTTTTGATGCATCTGCAACATCTTCACATTTGGCATTTCATTTGCATTTCATGTTTTGTGGTTTTCTTGTCTCCTCAGATTTGTGTTTGCAAGATGAAGCCCTAGAGGTGGTCATGCAAAGGTCCATCTCATCACAATGCAAGTTACCGCATCACTCCAATGTGCATGATTGGACTAGCTCAGCCTCTCAAGAGTACACATCCCCTTCCTCATCCTATTATAGCCTATGCATGTCCTTGCATTATAGCCTATGCACACCTACTCCTGAACCCCAATCCCCTTTTACCTTGCATTTCCCTGCCTTCCCCTACATCACTAAGCTTGCAAATCCCTCCAATGCACGTGACACCTTCTCTAATTCAACTGAAAAACCCATAGCAGACATAACATAACTTATCCCATGGGGAACCTCTATGGGCTAGTCAAAGCCCAAGAAAATGTAATGAAACTTATCCTAGGGAGGAAACACTTTCCCTACAGACATAACGCAATTACACTAAAGTAAATCCCATTAGATGGCATGCAGTTCACCTAATGGAAAACATCCCATAGCTAGCATTTTGCAATATGTAGAACCCAAAGCAAGTTTTCTTCATAGCCACCAAAGCAAAAAACGTAAGAAAAAAAGAGAGAACAAGACAAAAACATGTCCCCAAGCAAAAAAAAAAAAAAACTAGCAAAGCTACAATTTCATAACAGGTCCAACCCTGAACTCGCATTGACCTTCTCATAAGCACTTCGACAAGAGGTCACAATTTCAAGGGCAAACCATGTTGGTGCCATGGATGCTGACTCTCTCAAAAGCATTCCAACGAGAGGTGACTATTTTGACAGTAAGCCACCTTAGTGCCATGATCACCATCAGTTGTGCTGACTTTGCATCTTGCAGCATGACATCCTATTTACATTTTTCCTTCCCTGGCATCCTTAGCATATTACCTTTATGCCTATACCTTCAGCATACCCCTACCCATAGCACTCTTGAACATGGTGGAATGACACCTGATGCGATACTGACGAGTGATGTTAGTGCCACTTCTGCTTTGGTGTTTTGCATTCTTTTTCAACATCTATTGAGCCACTCCTCCAAATGTTAATAAAGAGGGGCCAATGAAACACCATAAAATTTCAAGCTATAGCTTCTCAATCATAAATTTGGTGAAGTGTCAAAATGGTGGCACTTTGCCCAAATTTTTCTAAGTGTTGAGACTGCTTCCCACTATTTGGACTATGCTTTAGATCATAGTCAAAGTGTAGTTAACACAAATGCCATTTTTGCAAGATTTTTTCTAAGTATTAGAATGTTGACACTTGCTACAAATTTTTCTAAGTGCTGAGACTACGCTTTCCACTATTGGGACTACACTCTAGACCATAGTTAGTGTAGTCAACATAGAACACCAATTTTTTTGCAAAATTTTTCTAACTGTTGTGACTACACTGGGGAGCGTAGTCAACATAGATAGTTTGGAAGTCCAATTTATGCCAAAATTTTCCTAAGTGTCTAGACTATGCTCTTACTGCTAAGACTATGCTCTAGAGCGTAGTCAGTGTAGTCAACCCTAGATGCCAGATTTTGCATAATTTTTCTAACTGTTAGACTACACCTCAAGACTACGCTCTAGAATGTACTCAGTGTAGTCCATCTAGAAGCTAGATTTTGGATGAATTTCTCTAAGTGTTGAGCCTACACTCACTACACTCAGGAGCATAGTCAACCTTCCCTAGAGCATAGTCAACACTTAGCCACATTTTTCCAATTTTTGACTAGATTTTTGCCTAAGTCTGGGACTACACTCTCACCTAGTCCAGAGTGAAGTTAAGCATAGACATGCAGAATAGCCTCCAAAGGTCTCCATAATGCAACACCAACATTCACCTGAGCTCCAATAGACCTTTGGCAATGCCATGGCCTTAAACTAGCAATGTCATGGTCCACCATGGCCTTAAACTGGCACCTACAGCTCAAAATGACCTTAAACTAGCAATGGCCTAAAATGGCCCAAAACTAGCATCATGTGCTCATCAACAAACTAGTAATGAGTGAGAATACTTACCACTATAGAGAGGTTCATGACATGCATAGCTTAACACAACCTCCGTGTGAGGGCCTTGCTGGAAATGGAGGCAAAGCTCCCTAGACGATCTTGTCGATCACACAAGGACTTTGCTGGTTGCAGTTGGGGCAACGGCTATAAATGGGGGGTGAAGTGATTAGCAAAAATGCAAAGCATAGTCATGAAATGGAGGCGAGCATAGTTAAGGGTTTAGGCTAAAACGAGGGTACCGACTCGTGGAGACTACTGCCTGAGCATAGTACGATGTGACAATGCATGAAAAATGTAATAGACGCATAAAAATGCAAGAAATGCAAGGAAAATGCAAGAAAGAGGAGAGAGAAATGAAACATCACCCCAAATGGAAGCATAGTTAACCCAAAAGGGGTTCAAAAGGTACATGGTGTACAACAGGCGTAGTGGGAGAGCATATTCATAATCTCAGTGGTATCAGGCTATGAGGTCTAGTGTTCATCGTGGTGTACTGTGCCTATCGGGTTGGTCGCTGTGATGTGTTGTGGATGTCCTATAGGGCTACAACAAGGCTACGGTGGGTCATGGTGTGCAACTTTGCCTCTCTACCGGTTTGCTCTAGGTCTCATTTGCCTAAGAAGCTAAGTGCTAAATGCCAAGATGCTGGATGTCAAATGAAAATGCCAACCTCCTAAAATGTGAAGCACGGGGGTATTTATAAGGCTAGGGTTAGCCCAAAATGTGGATCAAGTACCACATGGTAGAGTGGTAGGTGGGGCTACACTGTGAGGTGGTTGGAACTACGCTCACCCTAACTACACTCTATGGTGTTGCAAATGCTGTTTGAGTGATGTTACTACTTTGACAGAGTCTAAGGCTAAGAGACTATGATTATGTTGCCCAGCTACATAGAGAAGACCACATAGTACTTGAAAAGATGAAAAAAATGCTAAAAAATGTAACCTTTGGAGACTACACTCTCCATTGTGATAGGTGGTGTAGAGTGTTGTTTCAAAAAAAAGGATAAAGGGGGATGGAAAAATGAAAAATGCTACTACCAAAGGTGTGCTGGAGCTGATGCAAATGCTAGTGCTATGCTTTAGGGACCTTTGGAGGCTATTCTTGCCATCTACGCTAACTACGCTCTAGAGCATAGTCCTAGACCTAGGCAAAAATTGAGTTAGAAACTAGCAAAATGTGATCAAGTATTGACTCACTCCCTAGTATAGTGACCATAGGCTCAACACTTAGAAAAAAACTATAAAATTTGGTTTCTGGATGAACTACACTAACTACACTCTAGAGCATAGTTGGGGGATGTAGTCATAGCAATTAGAAAATTCTGGTGTCCAAGGCTGACTATGCTCTAAAGCATAGTCCTAGCAGTGAGTGTAGTCTAGACACTCAGAAATATTTGGGCAAAGAGCCACCATTTTGACACTTAGCCAAATTTGCAGGTGGGATGCTAGAGCCCAAAATTTTTGTGGTGTTTCATTGGCCCCTCTTTGTTGACATCCTAAGGAGTGGCCCAAGAGACATTAATAAAGAATCACAAAACACCATAGTAGTCATGGCACCAACATCACTCATCAGTACCAAATTGGGTGTTGTTCCACCATGTTCAAGAGTGTTGTGGATAAGGGTATGCTAGGGCAAAGTGTGTAGGCAATGTGCTAGGGAGATGAAATGCAAATAAGGGAGATGCAATGCAAATAGGATGTGATGATGCAAGATGCAAAGTCAGCATGGCTGATGGTGATTATGGCATGGAGTGGCTTGCTCCTAAAATATTGACCTCTTGTCAAAGTACTCAAAGTCAATTCAAGGTTGGGCCAGTTCTGAAATTATAGCATTATCAATTTGCTTGGGGATGTGCTTTTTCCCCTTTTTTCTTGCTTTTTTGCTTTTCTTCTTTGCTTTCTTGCAAGAAAAACCTCTATTGGGTTCAATTTACTATTGAATGCTAGCTACAAGGTGTTGGCCATTGAGTAGATGGGTTTTGCTTTGATGCAATCACGTTGCATCTATCGAAGAGGTGTTTCCTCCCTAGGATGAGTTATGTTACATCCACTTGGGCTTTGACTAGCCAAAATAGGCCCCCCATGGGATGAGTTACATTACATTTTCCATGGGTTCTACAGTTGATGTGAAAAGAATGTGCCATGTGCATTACAATGTGTATGCATCAGAGAGTTTGCATGCAAGGGAATGTGAGGAATGCAAGAAGGTATTGGAATGTAAGGGTGTATGCATAGGCTATAATGCAAGGACATGCGTAGGCTATAATGGGATGAGGGAGGGGATGTGCACTCTTGAGAGGCTTTTCTAGCCCAATCGTGCACGTCAGAGCGATGGGGTGACTTGCTGCTACGATGAAGTGTGTCTCTACATGACTACCTATAGGCCTTCATCCTACAAACACAACTCCAAGGAGACAAGAAAACCACAAAATGTGAAATGCAAATGCAATGCTAGATGTGAAGATGCTGTAAGTGCTACAATATCTTGATCAATTGCAAGTGCTTGAGAAGCCAATGAAAGGCATCGAGGCAATGATGTTGCAACTAGTCCAAATGGTTATGCTGACGATGAGAGCTCAAAGCACCAACGACATGCCCAAGGCTGGTAATGTTGTAAGTGTAGCTTGGAGCTGGTACTGCTGGCAACTGTGGCAGGAGCTCTGGAAGGTTAGTAAAATGCCTGAGGGAAATTTTGGAGGACCAAAAAAATGCTAGGAATGGTAATGCTATAAATGTTCTAGAGGCCTCTCCTAATGATAGGAACTCCATTTTGGAACTGCAATGCCCTACCCCACCCATAAGATGTAGGCACATGGTGTGAAGTTGGAAGTATTCTCACTCACTTCTCCATAGAACTATGTGTGTTGAACTGCAAACCCAGTTTAAGGTTTTGGTAGACCATATGCTTTGCTAGTTTAGGGTCCTAGCAGACCATGAACCTAGTTTATGGTCCTAGCAAACCATGATGTGCTAGTTTATAGTCCTAGTAGACTATTGAGTGCTAGTTTAACGTCATAGCGAATGGTGGATGTTCTGCCAGTTTAACGTCATGATCCAAGAAGGGGCTATGCCAATTTATAGTCATAGTGGACTATCTATGCTAGTTTATAATTATAGTAGACTTGTGCTTTGCCAGTTTATAGTCATAACATACTACCATGCCAATTTTAGCATCATGGAAAATGAGTGCTTACCTTGCGTCAATGAGGTATGGTGTTGCATGTGTAGCCATGCTGTGTGCCTACAAGATCTTGCAAAAATCAACTAGAAAAACAACATTAAGTGACAAATATTTTATAAGGTTAACACACAAATGAAAGAAAAGCAATGCCAAAAGTGGTAGTTTTGGGCCATTTTGGGCCGTAGGTGCTAGTTTAAGGTCATTTCGGGCCATTGGGTTGTCAGTAGAGGTAGTACTAGTTTTAGGTCGTAGTAGGCCATACGCTAGTTTAAGGCCTTTGCGAGCCATGTGTTGTTTTTGGAGTTTTGGTTTTTTGATTTTTATGTGTTTTTGATGTTTTTCATGTAATGTGTAAGCTAAGTAGATGAATGCATAAAAAAACAAAGTGAAAATGTGTGAGCAAAGTGAAAGGATGCATAAGCTAAGTAAGCAAGCTTAACGTAAATGCATGAACAAGTGTAATGTAAGAAAAAGTTAAAAATGCATGGCATGTAGTAGTGAAGGGTAGGTAGGCACCTAGCACATTTTGGGCTAAGGGAATACCTTGGTCAGGTAATTGCTTCCTAATTAGGTGTGGATTAGGATGCGCATAGGACCTAGAGACCTTTGGAAGGTTGTTGGCTTCAACCACTCATTTGGGTGTGTTAGCCTTAGGTGTTGCATTTGTTGCTATAGGTATGCCACCAAAAAGCTCCACCTCTGACACTTGTTCCATGTCTATGTTGTGGTTAGTCAAAGGGAAGACGTTATCATCATAGATGATAATTTGACCACCTTTGTATGGAAGGTGGATTTCTTGATGGATGGGAGAGGAGACAACTTGTAGTTGAGTGAGCCAAGGCCTACCTAGGATCAAGTTAAAGCTTAGCATCTCCTCTATGATAGTGAATTCTATGGAGGTGGGGAACTACTCCCCTACCATGAAAGTGATATTGATTGTGCCTCTGATAATGACATATGATCTTTTGAAGGATTTTAGGTAAGCAGTTTTTGTTGGCCTAATCTTGTTCATCTGGCCTAGTTTGTCGATCATGAAGTACGAAACTACGATGCTCCATTTTGAGTAGGAGAAGAAGAACTAGCAATAAGTGGGAATACTTACCACTATACTACAATGATGCTCTAGGGTGGTTGCTGAGTAGGAGAAGGAGATGGCAATGTGGAATGCCTCTATTGTAGACATGCAATCTCATGTATATAAAAAGGCATTGACCACTGTCCAAGAAGAAAACAAGTAGCCTGTTGTAGAAAATTCTAGGTTGACCACTATGGAAAAACAAAAGAACATCTTAGAAGAAAGCATCCATTGGTTGCAAGAACAACTAGTGAGGGTCAACCAAGATATGAATATATTGGCCCAAGAGAGTAGAACCCTCTCCATGGAGGAGGTCTGTGCTATCTGCCAAAAGTTAGCCATTAAAATTATCACATGGAAAAACAAGACCAAGAAGCATGAAAAATTGAAAGAGCACTTCTGTGAATAGGTAGACATGTATAAGCAGATCAATGAAAAGGAAATCAAGATGGCCAAAGTCCATATTAGTTCCCTATTAGCACAAAATCCTTAAGTGGTAGTCCATCTTATTATGTCCTAGTCCAACAAGCGGAAGTCAAAAACAAGGACCTACAAATAGAGGATCTAAAGGAGTACATAGCATTAGCTAACTTTAGATATGCCAACCTTGCCATGTTAATAGTAGGTTGTCCCCAAAGTGAGCTAGAGAAAAAAGTGATGACCACCTATGCACTATATGAGAAAGAGTTTGTAGATCAAAAACATGCTTTGCAAAAGTTGTAGGTGGCAAACTTAGTGTTAGAAGTGGTTAAAGCCAATTATCATGGACAAGAGGATGTAACCTCAAACCTACCTCAATGATTCATAGATTATCATGAGCTTAGGGACAAAGCTAGGGCTTTCAAGGAGGAATGACAGTAGTTTGTAGCATGGTATGTAAAGGTGAATCAAATGTTTCTGCAACTACCATGTCCTTGGGATGTACCGGTGCTAGCACACATTGGCACAATAGCCTAGATAGTGCATGACCCAAGGATAGAGGAAGAAAAGTTGTAGGCTTTACTCAGCCACTACCAATTTCAGTGGCCTCGACATAGGGAAGCAGTTGATGGAAGAGCCACTACCTCTAGGCACCACATAAGCTTCCTAGTTTTGATTTTGTCATAATCTGTCCCATTTTTGTACTGCACCATTGTAGCATGTAAAGAGTCAATTTTTTTTCATTATTTGAGTCAATCAATAATCCCATACCTACCTAATATTTTATAAAAAACTTGTTCCTCATTTTGTTTAACCTAAGGATGAGTTTTCACTCAATCATGGGGGTATGATGAATCATCATTATAAGGCCTTGATGTTGGATACATGATGTCGGAGCCCCAACATCGCGTACCCAACGTCAAAGCCAATAAGTGACTTTGAATACCCAATGTCACCTCATCTGGGTTTGCCTATAAATATGAAACTTGAGCACTTAGATGGGGAGTAGTAAGTAGTAGTAGAAAATAGTTTTAGTTTTCAGTTTCTTCTCTTAGAGTTTGTTATTCCCAGTGCATGCCCGCAGTGTGATGTTTGTAATTATACGACACCTTTGTTCAAGTGTGATGTACTTGGACATGTTACATGACTGGCAATAAAGATCAAGATTACTCCCATCATTGTAGCATCCACTTAGATTATTGTTGCTTTTAATTATTAATTATTTACTACTTTCTTTGGTTAAACATTTCATTTATTACTATTTACTATTCTTGTTATTAAGCAGAATGTGTACACCTTAATCACGAACATTTAAGTGTAGATACTTGGTAATCCAGAAGTGTATCGTTTGGCATAACTAGTGACATATACTTGACAATCCCAAAAATAGTCTCACAAAGTCCAAGATGTGTATAGACGATTAAGTGCAGATACTCATTGCACGTAGGCTAGTTAGATTTTATCTTCTATTGTCTATTAGTTTAAATTAATTTATCTCTTTACTGTTCTCAAGAGTAGCATAGAATTAGGAACAACATCATATGCCTCACTTTGGACTAAACCATACATGACACAGCTACCACTAGTCCAAGTGGGAAGATAGAAAACTGCAATCAAGGCATAGCGATCTAGATGCCACAACTAGCCCCATCCATGGAATTCAACTAGATCATGCATGAACGTTTATGATTCATATGGTTGAGTGTAGGGGTACCTCGCCACTCATCAATGGCTATGAGGAAGAAGTTGATGATCCATTTTTTAATACATTTAATGCATATCATGTTAAGGCCTAGATGAAGACCTTTCACAACATTGATAAGGAGACCAATAAGACCTACATGAAGGATCAAGAAGAGATGAGGATGTGCTACCCTTATGATTTTGCACTATAATTCCTCTACCATAAAGGATGGCATGCAGATCTCATTTAATGATGCCTTTGACTGAAACCTATAAAAAATTTTAAAGTGAATGTTAAATAAAGATGAAACATTAGCATCCAAGATAAAATAACTAATTAGTTAGCTTGCCAACTCATCCCATGGGAAGAAAATGTTGGCATGAGGATAGGGATCACACTTTGAAACTATAAGTAGTTCATCTTCGCAAAAGAAATGGACCTCTAGAACATTAAAATGCCCTACACATGATATGACTATAGCTCCAAGAGGGAGATCCATCATTGATATGACCAACTCATGAGCCATTCAAATAGTCAAATCCTCCACCATGAAGGTATCCCCATTTCATGGAAATATTGCGTAATGAATCGATGCTCAAAAATAAATTTATAATGTTAATAAATATGCATTCCAACTAGTTGCTATTATAAGAAAAAGGACCATCAATTAACTTAGATCACCATGGGAGATTGATTCATGCACAATGAAGAAACATACTAGTGAAGCCATATTATGTCATCTTAAATAAACCCATAAATCTATGTATCTCATAGCTTTAATAGCCTCAACTAAAGGGTTGCATGTTCTATTTGTAGTAAAAATTCTATGATTGCATTCCATCCATGTCTACCACATGGTTTTGAGCCACACTATGACATCTCCTACATGTGCCTAGGGTTATCTCCCTATGATACACTTTTCTAAAAATCAATGTTAACATGTTTAATATACACAATAGAATAAGTTTTTATCAAGTATAGTAGGACATCGATTTTGGAGAGGGTTGATTATAATTTGACATCACTTGAGCATTGAAATAGAGTGATTTAAGAGATGATACATAGGTTGTACTTAAATAAAAAAATTAAAGAAAAATGTCACATTTTCATCAAATTCTTTCCTTTGTAGTTATTCAAAAAGCAACTAAATAGTTTTAGATAATTTAAATGCATTTTTTAATTTCATGCATTAGGCTTATTAGACTAAAGGGTTATTACTCAAGGTTGAATGCTCATCTAGTGAAACATGTCTTGAAATAAAAAAACATCTTAAACTAGTTAAATTTTCCATGTGTCAGGATAGAGTTGGTAAATGATTATTCTTCATATATGATGAATGGCGAGGTACCCCTACACTCAACCATATGAATACGAGCGTCTCACGCATGATCCGGTCAAACTCCGTAGACGGGATAGTTGTGGTATCTAGACAGTTACTCATAGGTCGCAGTTTGTTGTCTTCCCACCTAGACTAGTATTAGCTTTGTCATGTATGGTTTAGTCCAGAGTGAGGTGTATGATGTATTTCTACACTAGTACTACTCCTGAGTATGATGGAAAATAATATTAANGATATTAACTAAGAAAGTAGTAAATAATAATTAATTAAATAAATAAATAAACTAAGTGAATGTTGTAATGATGAAGTAATCTCGATCTTTATTTCCGGTCATGTGCGTGTCCAAGTATGTCACACTCGAATAAAGGTGTCATACAATTACAATCACCACATTGTAGGCATACACTGGGAAATAATCCTAACTCTAAGAAGGAAAAACTGCAAGATTTTGGATAAGGAACTAAGAACTAACTCCTAGAACAAGGAAAGTTGCCTCTTATTTATAGAAATTGAGGCAAGCTGCAATATCGTGTATGTGATATCGCAAGGCGGATATGATATCGCGGCTGCAATATCGGGGGTCTGATAACTAGGCATGACAGACCATATCTTGTATCAGGGCTTCGATAACAGGGCTCCGATAATTGGGCCTGACAGACCATGACTCATCAATATACCATCATTGGTTCTTCTCTAAAAAAATAAAGAAGTTCATGACTCATAAGTCTTCTATCTTCCCATGCCATTGCTTTGTCAAGATTTTGTTGATTGTGGAAAAGTCTACACTGCTACCTCCCATAGGAGTTTGGGCTATGTCTTAATCCCAGTGTGGTTGATCCGCCTCTCAAACTAACTATTAATTATCAATTTAGTAAGTAATTACCTCACTAGCTAACTAATCAAACTTGAGCCCCTCCTTGGGTGGATTCCTTCTTTTTGCTTTTCATCTTATGGGGTATTAGCAACCATTTTCAACTACTATTCCCCTTACAAGGGCAAGTTCTCATGTAATACTCACCTATATGATACTTGAAAAATCACTTCCCAATCAATGTGCATGTGTTAAGCATGTCACTAGCATTCATCATGAGTTCAGATCATACTCCTTGTGAGATTCATAGTTGTACTACTTATAGCTTCATTCTACTAGGGTGTCCTTTAAAAATGACAAGCAACATCATTACCTATATGTTGTAAAAAGTAGATAAGGATTCCCACATTAGGGATGAGTATGGATAAATAAACAAGTCTAGAGACAAAAATTTTGGATGAAAACCTAGGGTGTGTCGAACCCCAAAAAATGAATAATAATATTTAAAAAATAGATTATATTAGATCATTGAAGATGAAGTCTAAAGAAAAAGCCTAATGGCTTTGGGGATGTGTTTTTAGGTTTTCATTCTTAAAACTAATCCTAAAAAACCTCCCTTCTACGTAGAAAAAGAATTAGGCATTGCCCTTATTTAGAAGAACCCTCGCAGGTTTTGACTTCTTACTAAAGGGTTTCTTGTGAAAAGTAGGAGAAAACTCTCTCCAAAGAAAAAAGAATACATTAACCAGAGATAACAAACAAATAGCAAAAAATGCTAAAATATTTCCATCCTTGAGCCTCCAAAAAAAATAACTTAATAATATAGAAAAAAAATTAATTATTTAGCTTTAATAGGGAGTTTTTTTTGCTTGAAGTTGTAGTTGAAAAGCAACATCTTTGAGAATATGGTATTTGATACTTGAAGAGAGGTCATTTCTATGCTATTTCTACTAGAAAATAACTATATATTGAAGCTTCCAAATAAACTAGAGAAAAAGCCGTCAAAGACAATTCCAAATGCAAAGAAATGAAGTAGATAAAGCACGTTGATCACCAATAATGACCTCATTGATGCTTGGTTGAAGGTTGTGACAAATTCCAGATGTCCATTTCCAAGCATGCTAAGTAATAGAACACTAAAAAAACATGAGAAAATAAGTCTTCACTTCTACAAAGAGGATATTGAGAAGAAATGTTTCCGATATGTTTAAGATGAGTGCTGATAAGAAGACCTTGATGAATCAATCATAAAAAATACAAATTTTAGAAAATGTATGAGCTCTCCCAATATCTTTTATTTTCCTCATCCAAAAGCGTGATGATAATTGCATTTTTCAAGCCTTATTGAATTTTTTATGAGTAAAATCATTCTTTGAAATAATCTCATAAGCAACTTTTAAATTAAAACGAAAAACATGTCTATCATCCTTCCAAAAAATATTTGGAAAAGCCTACTACAAATTGCTGTCAACTTTAAATTAAATCTTAAGATTAGAAACTAATTTTTCAAAATTCATTTTCTTCTTTCTATGCAAACCATAGAAAATAGAAGTTCCATTCTAAGGAACCCAACTATCATACATACATAGACAAGAAATTGCAGTGATACCAAATCTGCTCCAAGTGGTACATAATCTAGATGCATTAGTAGCCCAAGCTCCTTCATTGAAAGGAAGCCACCATGGGCTAATTTTCTTAAGTGTATCTTTTAAAATTGTAATATTATTATAATTCCAATATTTACTAAGTTTGTCCCATGTCTTCCAAATTTGTTTGAGAATTAGAGAAGTAGGAATCAAAATTGCTTGAGGAAAAAGAAGATAGTGAAGAAAGTTATTAGAAGACCAACTGTTATCATTCTTAGGTTTTCCTTGCATAAGTTTATTTCTTAAAAGGAGCATCCAAACATCATCTGCATTAATGCACTTTGCAATCCATTTTTTTGGAAGAGAAATACCTTGGATATAATAATTAATGAGACCAAGTCCTCCATCTTTCTTAATACTAGTGCAAATATGTCAAACAATTCTAGAAAAACCTTCTCTATGTTACTTAGTATACCAAAGAAATTGATGAATAATATGATTGATTTTCTCATAATAAGTTATGGAATAAGCCCAAAAATAGGAGTAATAAACATGAGTTGATTAAAGCATTTCCTTAATAACAAAAACTTTGCCAGCAAGGACAAGTTTTTTTTCTTTACATTTATCAATCTTATTTTTAATTTTAGCAATCACATATTTTCACAAAATTGTAAGATTAAGCTTAAAAGAAAAATATATTCCTAAAATGTTTATGATAGAATCTTTTTTCAAGAGTTTACAAGGCTTGAAAGTAACCCACTCATCAATATTGCCATTACAATAAATAACATATTTTGGCTAATTAGACCAAGAGCTAGATAACATGGCATAATCTTCCACTCTGGCTAAAAGGGTATTGATATGTTGCAAAGAATTGTTGATTATAAAAAAAATCATTTGCAAGTGCATGTTAAGCAATTGTGTATATTGATCATCAATTGAAATTCAAAATTCCATTGTAGATCATAATGTATATTATGTAAAAGAAAATATGTAGCAATAATAAATGGATAGGGAGCTAGAGGATAACCTTGATGAAGTGATGCTTGAAAAGAAAATGAACAACTTAATCCAAAAGTAATAGTAACTTTAGCATTAGTATCAGTAAGCAAGGTATGGACAAGTTGAATAAAATAATCATAAAATTCCAGTTTATAGAAATAAGGGATAGTGAAATTCCATTCAATCCTATCATAAACTTTGACATAATCTAAATAAAAGAAATGTCTTAGTGTCAGAAGCCCATTACATTTCCTCACAATTGGATGACAACTTGGTACATTGGCACTCTCAATAAAAAGACATAAAATTATCAACACCATGAAAAGACAAAGAATTGATTTTTTTTTTGCCACACAAAAGAGGTTGGATCATGTGCAAAGACTACAAGGTCATACTTGGAGAGTGCCTTGTAACTCAACCTTTCCTAATGATAATGTATTCAACTATACAAAGCTTCAAAGATAACATAATAAAAGGGACTAAATGCATAAAATGGTGGAATTTAAAAGAAGACAACATTTCCTTATATAGAGAACAATTGCTTCATGAAGGCACTTGGAATTTGGATTACTTTCCAAATTTAATTTAGGGCCAAATGAAAAGTTGCATTTAAAAAATTGGAAAGATCATTTTGAGTGAAACAAAAGGTAAAGAATACTTTTCAAATGAGCTATGGTGGTGGAGTGATGAAATCCAACATCATCATCATCCTAGTCTCATCTAAACTACATAAGGTTTTTTTTTTGCCATTTGCCTTTATGAAGAGTTAGATCTCTTTATATTTGTAGTTTTTTCAAATTATCTTCAATCATTTTTTTGATGAAGTGCAACATGTTATTCAAAAAAAAAAAACCTCAAAGCAGTAACTAAGAAAATAAGCTAATATACATAATAATAAATAAAGAGGTAATTGTAGCAATAGCTAAGGCCAAACATAAGGTCTTGGATAGCTTTTATGAGAAATTAGGAATAATGGAAGGAGAAAAAGTCTATTTATAAATTAGTAAAAATCAAAAAAATGTAAGGATATTGATAATGTCAAATGCATAAGGAAGTAGATGAATTGTTTTTGGTAAAAGATGATGAACTTTTGGATAGGTGGAAAATTTATTTTCAAGAATTATTAAATGAAGAATTCCCAAGAAAAGACATCCAAGAAGAAAAACCATATTTTTGTTTGGTTAATGAACTTTCCTTCTTTGAGGTGAAGATAGCCTTATCAAAGATGAAAAATAAAAAAGTTGTTGGACCAGATAATATACCTATATAAGCTTGGAAAGCATTACAATATACAAAAGTTTTGTGGCTGATACAATTATTTAACAAAATTTTCAAGAATGGAGAACTACCCAAAATTTGAAGAAAAAACTTTGTTGTTCCTATTTACAAAAATAAAGGAGACATACAAATCAAGCATCAAAGTGTCATGTTGACGTAGTGTTTACTGTGTTTATGAGGCCTCGTCGATGTAGCCCTACAATAAAGTTTGTAAATATGAATTCATTCATTGTGTTTATAGATGTCCTATCATAGTTGTCGTAGAGCTCTTGTAGTTTTGTCATTTGAGAGTTAGAATATTTGTTTGAGTGCTCACAGTAGGAGTCAACAAGTGTACAAATCTTTATTCGAGCACTTATGTACTTGAGCATAGCAGTGTGAACACTAATTATGATGAGCCTTTTGATAAACGTTGTAGCACTTGGAAATAGATTAATTGTTTGTTTATGCATTTAATTTTTTAGGTAATTTTATTTAATTATTTAATTAATTAAATAATTAATTAGGCTAAACTAAGCTAGATTAAGTAGTGATTAATTAAGCACATAAGTATGACCACTTCGAGCATACACTTGATGCTTGGTAATCCTAGTAATGCTTAACATTTGATAACCCAGTAGTGCTACATGTGTTCAAGATGTGTACGGAAAGTGGAAATGGATGCTTATGTTATGATTAGTTAGTTAGGTGTAGTTAGTTAGATTAAGTTAGTAATTGAATTACTTCATTCCTGCCATCCATTGTTTTAAGCACCCAAAACATAAAACATAAAAATAATAAAAATCATATGCCTCGATTACACTTAACCATATCACAAGTGTAATTGGAAAAATAATGAATGATGTTAGGGCAAGTTCACTTTTTAGAGACTAGTGTACTGGAAGACATAGAATCCACAAAATTCGAATAGATCACACGTGAATGCTTAGTGATTCGTATGGTTGAGCATAGGGACACTCACTACTCATCATTAGTGCCATTGCTAAGGACCTTTAGTTGTTACATGCACTATCTAGTATTTAGTGAAAAAATTATTTAACATTGTTGGAATGAACCCTAAAGTCATATCATACATCAAAATAACTACAAAAATTATAAGAAGCACAGTGCATTTCTTATCTTCTAATACAAGATGTCTTCTTCTCACATGAGTGATTATCTACCTAAGTTTGATGGAGTAAATCAATAGGTTCCCTAGCAATATAAAGTAATATATGCTCATACTAATGAGTATGTACCCAATTTACCCTTCTTCCTACACCAAGATGAACAACTGCAGTGGCAAGACATGGAGGGCAACATTGTGTTACCACCTGATCAATCCATTTCTGTGATGCTCCACCAAACTCTTATATAGTTTGGCATCCAAGGGATTCATGCTAAATATGGTGTGTAGGATAGTGATGCCAAGGATGATCATCCCACTGATGCACAATGTTTGAGGGATCAACAGCTAGAGTAGTGTTATGAGTCTACAAAGGGGAAGTGGTCCAATGATTTTTCATTCCTAATGTACTAAAAAGATGGTGGAGAACTCTTCTGTAGGGGTTTTCCATATAGAGAGACTCCTATCTTTGACTTCGGTGAAGGAGGTTAAGACCAGAACTTGTAGTCCATGATACATAATCCTAGTTCTAGAAAGAATAGATCCCATGACAAAGGGGGATCCAAAGAGGAGTCATTGTAAGGATGCGAGTAAGTAGCATGATCATAATCATAGCCACAACCACCAAAGAGGGGGTGGTAGGCATCATGATGGTGCTAGTTCTCCTTCCTCTTCACCTTCATCATCATCCTCTTCCTATTATGGCTTTGAATGAAACTATAAGAGATGCGATCGTAATGGAGGTGACCAATGGGACTATGATGATTGTAGGGACCATCGAGCAAGTTAAGATTTTGGGTGTGGGCATTCAAGAGAGGTCCATAACTATGAATGAAGGGGTAGCATAGGGCATCATAGGCACCAAGGTCATGGCTACAATGAGCCTTTTCTTACCACCCGAAGCATGTTAAACATCGTAGAGGTAGTGAGAATTCAAACAAGGTACATGAAAGACAATAGGATCAAGTGATTGGATATGAACAACATTTCGAAGTTTGAGGGGGGAAATAACTCTGATCCACTAAACCATCTTCAAGTTTTTCATGATGCCTATACCTTACAAAACATAGAAAATGATGAGCAAAAGCTTAAGTTGTTTCCCAGGATACTCATTAAAGAAGAAAAAAGCTTGTACTAGTCCTTGGAGCTGAAATCAATCCGTAGATGGAGTATAATACTTGAACTATTCAACAAAAACTATCAAACATACTCTTAAGTGTTCAATCTAATAAGGTAAATCTAAGATTGGAAGCAAGAAACACATGAGTCCTTGGATGCCACCATGGGTAGATATTATTCCTTATTACATCAATGCCCTAACCATGGTTTCTCTCAGTAGGAACAACTTTGCCACATCATTAATGAACTTTGCGCTGAAATAAGAACAACTCTTGGGATCTACACCCAAGGAAGAATTTTTGAGTTAAGGCCCCATTATATCCAAAGGTTGATCAAGCAAGTAAAAGAAGAAGAAGGAGAGTTGAGGAAACAAGAAAGTGCTAAGGAATATAACAAGGATCCTTTCATTCGCAAGAGGGATGTCCAATTTTGTGATAATAAGAAAGAATCATCACTTGATGAGGTGGTGAACTAGAAAACCTTATTGATTCAAAATTTTAGCTCTAAAATCTTGACTAAGGTAGATCAGTTATGGAACTCTATGGATAGCAAATTTCAGGTTATTCTAAAAATTGCTAAAGAATCCAAAGAACAAAGTAGTGATTGTGACTGCAAGAGGTGAAAGAAAGCTAAACGTGCCAATCAAATAGGTAAGGGCAAGATTGCTACTATAGAGGAAATTATGAAAACTAAATCAAATGATGATGGCGGATGTGACATCTACCAATATGAACATCCTAAGAGATGTTGCCCCATTGTGTCACACTTAAAAGAGTATGGGATGTATGGTCTAAATCCATGACTAGCAAAAAGATAAATACTCAAAAGATTATCGTATCCTCAAGGCAATCCCAAATAATTCCATCAGCAACAACAAGCTTATTATCCAAGTGGAGCTCCACCACAATCATATAAGTAATATCAATGGTGACAGCAACCATAATCATGGGGGATGCCACCACCAAGGTAGTAGTACCCTTACAGACAACCAGATTCATATGGATATTACATTCAACAACCCCTATCTCCATGTGACTCTTCTAGTCACATTTCTCCTTTCCAATAGCACTACTACCCTTCTAAATACTATAGAACTCATTCTCCACATTCCAAGAGGGATACCACATTCCATCCTTATCATCCTCCTATTCCTACACCTATTCCTCCATCCTCAATGTAGCTACCACGTGCTCCATCCATGCAGGGTAAACTTCTAGCCTAGCCACATCAATGCAATGCTACTAGGGCCATCAATCTAAAACTAGTTAATCAACAAAGTGGTTCAAAACCTCATGCTCGTAAAAGACTATTTTTTTGACCCAACATCCTCCTAAGCCTTCATAGACTCATGCAACTAGTCACCTTGCTCCTACCTCATCCTCTACAAATCATTCCATCAAGAACCCTTCAAATGAATTACCATCCAAAATCCATACTATTATGCTAACTCATCCTATATCTGATTGGATCCAGGCTAGCAATCTTTCCAAGAAATTAGCTAATCTTGGAAGTCCTCTTACCTATTTACAGAATGCTAGGAATGGACCATGCAACACTCTTCTTGATTCAAGTTCTTATGTTAACTTAATTTCTCATGAGATGTATACTTCCTAGAACCTACCACCTCTCAAGAAGAGGAATATTTGATTGGAATTGGTAGACCAATCCATTACTATTCCATTGGGACTGGTACTAGACATTGTGACCACTGTCTATGGGTGATCTTATCTTGTTGATTTCCTAGTAATCAAAGTTGAGAACTATAAGCGGGACTTTCCAATCATTATGGAAAGGGTGTGGCTAAGCACTGTTGATGCGAGAATGGGGATCAAAGATCTTTCTTTGGAAACTTCTAAGGAAAATGCATTTGGAAAGATTGAGAAGAAGCAAGTTCCATGCATCATGTACAACAATACAGGGTGCAATTACATGTAGAAATTCTGATCCATGAAATAAACATCTATTTCTACATGTAGGTAGTGTGCACATGAAGTAGATATTCAAAGGTGTCTATGCACAATAGCCACAAAATAAGAGGACACCCAGTGACTGACCACTAATCCTAAAAGCAGCACAATGTGCATGGAACCTACTAAGAGTCTGACATGTAGTTATGTTGTAGGCATGAATGAACTAGAGCAAGTTCATCACCAACTCTCTAATGATGAAAATGATGATACTAATTGGGAAGAGTTGGAGATCCCTTATAATTTCAAACAAGAGCCCTTAGAGTTAAAAATTGTACCTGCCAGCCTAGAATATGCATTTTTGAAAAATGGCAAGTTGGTCATACTTAATGCCAAACTTGCTCCTGAGAAAAAAGCAAAACTATTGAAAGTGATCAATAGATGGTCAATAACCTTTACCTAATTGATGAGCAATGAAGGGTACCCCTACATCCAACCATACGAATCATAGAGCACTCATGCACAATTCGGTCGAATTCCATGGGCTCTCTAGTTTTTGGTGCACTAGTCTTCTAGGAAGTGAACTTCACCCTAAGGTCATTCATTGTCTTCCCAATTACACTTGTTAAGTACAAAGGTATGATTAAGTGTAATCGAGGCATGTGATTTTTATCATTTTATGTTTTATGGTTTTGATGCTTAAAGAGAGAGATGAAGTAATTTAGTGACTAATTTAATTTAACTAACTAACTAATCTCTAACTAGTCCTAACATAAGCAAATAGTCCCACTTTTTGTACATGTCTTGAATCCACGTATCCACTGCTGGGTTACCAAGCGCTATGCTACTGGGCACACCAAGCAATAATGTTATTGAGATGACCAAGTGAATACGTGTTACGCTCAAAGTAATCGTACTTATATATTTAATCTATCTAGCTTATCTCGCTTAATTACTTAATTATCTTAATTATTGGAAAACATTAAATAAATTACTAAAAGCATTAAATGCATGAATGAAATATCTAAACTATCTAGAATGCTATAAGGTTTATTAAGAAGCTCATCTTTATTATCGTACACATTGGCATGCTTAGGTACAACAATGCTTGAATAAAGATCCGTACACTCATTGACTCTTGCTGCAAGCACTAGGGAAAAATATTCTAACTTTCAAATAGACAAACATGGCTAGGAGCTTATATTTATAGTTTTTGCTCTAGGGCTGTGTCAATGGGGCCCTATCAACGTAGCAAATGCTACATTGATGTAGCCTTGTTAATGGGGCAACAACATGTAAACGGGACCCCATTAACAAGGCTACATCCACAGCAACCCATCAATGCGACACTTTGACACTCATCATATCCCCATAACTGATTGAAAACTCATGCTCAAGTTCTTTTACAAAATTGGAAAGGTAAGGGATTATTGACTAACTCTTAAAAAAACAAAACGAATTTCCCTAACAAAACTGAGTGCCCAAGTGTAGAGATCAACACATTACAAAATTATGGTATTCATGATACAAAATTGAACACCATGACATGAATACACAAAAAGAATTGAACAACACTTCCTTTGATGACATGAAGGCAATGCAAAAGATCAAATAATCCTAGGTGATGGTGGCTCCTAAGGTTCTGAAGGATTTTTGCCAACTTTAGGCACGTGTGGTAGCTAAGATGGCTATGGCTATCGTACTACATCTACAACTTCTAGTGGAAGGCAAAAGGCATCTAGCAATGCCTTCATCTTCTCCTCCTTACTCTAGGGGTCATTCATAGTTCATGCAGCATCACCAATGTGGGCTAGAATGAAGACATTCCATCGATAGGGCATTATTGGGAACATCTCCTTCACATTGACAAACCAAATAGTGAACTATTTGCATTCAATATCAAACATCTTGATTGCATTCTATAGCTTATTGTAGTTGTTCATCCTTCTGGTCAGGTTCTTGGTAGTTGATCATTGATCAATAAATCATGCCTTGAGAACTTTAAGGTCAGCATTAGCCACCGCAAGCTTGTCATTGGTGTTCTTGTGATGCTTGAGCTCAACCTCGTATAGCAAGTACAAGCCAGCCACCTATTTTTCAAGCTTTGACCACAACCATCTAGTAATCAACATGGCTAGGTTTACATAACAGAGATTGGCAAGCTTCATATATTTTGTCATCTCCTCGATCTTCAACTCCTTTATGTAGATTTCTACCTTGTTGTAGGCATCTATCCCATCAACGATGAATTGCCAAACATCTCTACCTTGCTGGAGTTGCTGGAGAGCTTCATTTACTTTCACCTTTACTAATTCAATGTATTTTCATTTACCTCCTTTTGTAGATTGACCTATTCTCTATAATGATCTTTGACTTTTTCAAATTTAAGAGCTTCAAATTTCTAGGCAACTACCTCAATTGTAGTTTTCTGGCAAAGGGCATGCACCTCCTCCATGGAGAGATTTCTACTTTTTGCTGCTAATCTTCTTAGTTCTATATGTGCTCTAGCTAGTTGCTCCTACCATTGATGGATGAAATCAGTTAATTATTGCTTGTGCACATCAACATTTCATAGGTGATGGTTCTCTATGGTTAGTTGAACATTCTTCTAGTGGATCTTATCTAAGGACTCCTAAATCTTGTGCTATGTGGCATCGACCAAGGATCTATAGAACATCATTATTTCCATTGCACCCTTAACCCCTTTTAGTTTGGTGTGAAGTTATTGCATAGCTTCATCTCTTGTAAGTGCCGGGTTGAAGAATGTGGGATCAACAATCTGGGCTCTTAGTTTGGTAACTTCTATAGCCAAGCGTTTGTTCCACTCCTTGGCTATTTCAAGCTACCCTTCCAATATGATGTTCTTACCCCTTACCTCTAGCAACTTCAACTAGGTTTCAGTAGTGTTGTTCGAAAGGTCAAAGACATCCAAAAGTCATTTCCTGATTCCTACCAATCAGCTCAGAAATTCTTCATACTCTGCTACATTTATTCTACCTCTTGTGGTTCTTGTAGATGTCTGTACATTTTTGAGTGTAGTGATATCTATGCAAATGTCATAAGTGCATTGAGAGTCTTGGCACTACGATCAGCAACCACTTCTACTATGATCTCCTGCCCTTGGTGCTGCATAATCAATACAGTTGTCCCTTCACCCTCCTCCAAGTGCACTAAGAAGATTATAGTATTTCCAAAGATTTCTGGGAGTGACTATTATTTTACAAGAGATACTATGACCTCTCTAGTGCTCAAATTCAACCTTGTAGGTAGCTAAGTTCTTTGGGCTGAGAAAATGGATCCACCTCCACCCATCAAATTGATTGTCTAGGCCACCTCATTTAAGTGACTCATTGCTAGTTTGTAGGCAAATGGGTCCCTGCCACTCATGCCTTCTCATTGTACTTGTTTACTCAAAAGCCATTCTCTATTTTCTTGTAACTATTGGGTAGTTGCAATGATCTCTCACATAATTGTTTGAGTGGTAGGTAGAGGTGGTGGTCACTGTTCCTCTTTGTGGATAGTCATTGTAGGTGTTTTATCTTTCATCATTTCCTCCAAATTGGTGATCAAATTTTTCCTAACATCATCATTTTTGTAACAGAATATCCCTCCCCTTTGATAGAGTTTTTTGATGAGGCATGGGAAGGGGAATGCCTTCCTTCTGTGTTTGTTTTCTTTAAACCACTTCTTCATCTCTAGATAGATTAACTATAGAAGGTTGACCATGAATCTCCCACTTGGAGTGATGCATGCTTGAGCAGAGAAGGCAATGATTTTGCTTGGCCTCACCATGGGATTGAGGTGGCAAGCCACAATCTTGTAATAAATCCTTTCTGTCGGTGTGAGCACACCAAACTCCTTGCAATCGACACCATAACATAGTTGCACCCATTCTTTCTTAATACTAGGATCCACCTGCATTGGGATCTTAGTAAGATTTTCCCCTGTTTCAACTAACCCAAGCATTGTAACAATGGCCTACACCGAGTAGGACACTGAGATGTCCTTGATTTTCACTGTTGATCCAAGATGCTTGTTATTCCAAAATAGGAATGTCTCTCCCATGTACCACTCCCTAGTGGAAGTGATGGTTGGCCACATGGTAGAGGTCTTTAGCTGGTCCTACACTTCTCTTGGTGCATGCTTCAGGAAAAGGCCAAAATTTAACTTCTGGAGCATTGATTTTTGGATCTCCCTTAATTTGATTTGATTTAGGCAGGTCTCTGTTAAGGTCACCTCAAGATTCACTAGTTGTGTTGGCGCATTAACCAAATGGGAGTGTTCTATTACTGTTGTTGCTAGTTTTGAAATTTGTCAAATAGATTCCACTTCTGCCTCTTCCCTAAGAGGACCTATGGCATGGGTTGTGAGTATTTCTTCTTGGGGCTCTTCTTGGCCCCTTCCCATTCTATGCCATTTCTCCCTTGGTTGGGATGGTCTTGCTTCCTACATGTGCTTTTCTTTTGGTGCCATATGCGGTCACAACACATCCATAGATTAGTAAATATAATGTGTAACTTTAGATTTTTGAATACCTTTTCTAGTTAGTTTGTTACTCTTTGGCTAAGGTTGGACCATGGTAGATTGATTACTTTATTAATTAATTAATTATTATTTATTATAAATGTCACCAGAGCTTGTTTGAAAGCTACTCTTGTAATTTAGTGTTTGATAGTTGATTTTTCAATTAAACCTTTGTGGGAGTTATAAAAAATCATGAGAAATTTGCTATAAAAAATGGCACATTTGTGGCCCCCATGATGAAGAGCTTACCTCTAGTAGCTGTAGGGTCAAAGAACAAAGTGATTTGGATAAACAATTTGTAAGTTATGGGATCTATAAGGTTCTAGGCTCTAAAAATTTGGAAAATTCCTTTGGCATTTATGAGAAAATGTAAAATTTTCCAAGTGGGATCATGCCTATTTATACTAATTTTTTCCTTATGTCAATGAGGCCCCATATATGAGGCCTCATATACGGGTCTGCTTCATTGATGGGACCCTGTATATGGGGCCTAGTAGCAAAAATTTTCAAATGTCAATATCTCAAAAAATATAAGGAATTTTTCAATGAAATGAGGATCCATGGAATCCCAGAAAAGTCAAGAATATAATAATATCATTGAAGAAGATCTTTGAAAGCTCAACAAATTAAAAATTTTGATGGAGAATGTATTTAATGAACAAAATATATAAAGGAGCACATGGGCTAATGTGGAAGATGGATGTACAAAAGATTCTGGTTGCAAGAATGCCTAAGGATAAGGTGTTTAACAAACTTGACCCAGGGAGATGCAAGTAGGTCCTCCCCATAGCAGGCACATGCCATGCCTTGTTTACCCTTACATAATCGCAACCTAAGGATTCTGTGAGCCCCATAGGTGACTAATGGTCAATGGAAGTTAAGGACCAAAACCCAAAAGATTCTACCTAAGAATTCAAGTACATCAAACCAAGACACAGAATTAACAACATGGACATTAGCAGTGAGGTGAGTTATGGATAGCATAAATTAATGATGAAGAAGGTGGAATGGAATTCCAACTAAGCTCATCAAAAGTCCCTTGTGAATTTTATGTCTAAAATGACCTGAGAGCTCCATCCTTAGTCCAGACCAAACCAACCTCTTTTAGTGACTTTGCATCATCACTCCAAGATTGATCCACCCCTTGAGATACAAGAGTGCTCCTATAAAACAACCATCATTCCATAAAGAGAAGAAAAGAGAAGTAGGAAATGAAAGAGGCCCTTAGTTAGAGGAAACCTTCAAGCATGCGTACATGTCTTTCTAGTCCCATAACTAGTGCTTATAGCCTGCTTATTTGTCTAAGGGGTGTGCTTTGAATTCCCATCATGTTTATTTTTTTCTCTTTTTTTTGTATTTTGTTTCTTTTTTTTTCTTTTTCTTTTGTTAGATGGGAACCACACCATGCAAAGACTTTATTTAACTTTCTATTAGTAGTTGGAATGGAATGGTAAGAAGTCCATGAAAACACTTAAGCATCTGGTAAGTAGAAGAGTATGAAGAGTATTGAGTCTTTTTGAAGTCACATCCTATTCAAACCTTTGAATCATTCCCAATTCCAGAAACTACCAAGGTCATAAACTTATTAAAAGTTGATTTAAAGAAAGGAACCTCAAACTTCCAGAACAAGGAAAACCATAGAATTTGTGGATGGGTGGATGTTGTGGACTCACTACCTATTCCATGAAAAAAAACCATGAATAAGTCATTAGTACAAAAATCAAAAAATAGAAACCAAACATTAAGCACAAACCACCATTTGAAGTAACCCCAGTACCACTGTGTCTTGTTGGCAATAAAGCACTTTTATTAGCAAAAAATTGAAATCACACTCAAACAAAACAAAGTGAAATATACAAGAAAGTGTAAAATATTCAATAAAGATTCAAATGTACTAATGATGGTATAAAACAAAAAATGGTGTAAAAATAGGAAAAATTTTGAAAATCAAAAAGTTGTAAAGTAAATAACTTCCAAAAGCAAAAACATGAAAAACAAAAAATAGAAAAACTAAGGAGCCATATGGATGATTTAGCATGGATGGCCATCTCCCCCACGACTAAGTTGGAAGGAGGAGATCTGAAAAATTGAGCATGGTTGTCCATCCATTAAGGTATTTGTTACACTAGCTTGCTTGGGCTGATGGAAATGCTTTACTTGTTAGATGTTAACCAACTAGTTTTTATTTGGGCTCTTAGGTTTGTATATGGTCATGGTCCTAGAAGGAAAGGTTTTAGTAATTATATAAGGTTCCTCCCACAACATTTGGAACTTTGTTTTCTAAGGTATGCATGTGGGGTTCCAATAGAGAACCTTATCTCCAGGTCAAGATTTTACTTTCGGTATTCTTAGGTTATGTCGTTGCTTGTTGAATGCCTTGTGCACTTCATTCAAAGATAGGCCTAGCAATCGATTTTTATCTAGCACATTGAGGTTTATCAATCTTTCATTCTGGGCTAGACTTAGGTCAAGATTCAGGTCACAAGCTATTGAGAGTGTACAAAACTTGGATTGAATTAAGAGCATTGGAATTTTTTTGTACACTAACTCATAGGGAGAATAGCCAATAAGAAGTTTCCATGTTGAGCGGTTGGATCATAGGGCATCATTGAGTTTCCTTGTTGGTTACCTCTACTTGACCATTGGCTTGAGGATGATAAGGTATTATTAATTTATGTTCAAACCCCAAGCGTTGCATAAGTTTTCAAAAAATGGCACCTATAAAATGAGTTCCATTGTCAAAAATTAGTGCATGTGACATCCCAAATCTACTTACAACATGTTGTTGTACAAATCTAGCAATAGTGGATGATGTACAATTGGTGACAGCTATTGCTTCTACCCATTTGGTGCAATAGTCGACTACTATGATGATCTATGCCTTTCCATTGGACATGGGTGTGATGGGACCCATGAAGTCAATGCTACATATGTCAAAGGGCTCTAGTGGCTGAATCCACTATTCATGACCCTCCACGTGTGTGGTCATCCCACCATCTCATTGACAATGTTCACAAGATTGAACAAATTGGTAGGCATCCCTAAAGATTGTAGGCCAATAGTATCCTACCATCAAGATTTTTATGGTTGTATGTCTCCTTGCATAGTGGTTTTAGTAAGAGCCTTCGTGAGCATCCTAGAGAATGTGCAATTGATCCACATCAGGGACACACCAACGAACCAGGCCATTGATGCACATCTTGTAAAGCTGTCCATTGATTTCCATGAAATACTTTGCCTGATGAAGAAACTGTTGTTTCTTCCTGAAGTCCAGATCTTGTGGCATCTCCTAAGTGAGAAGGTAAGTGAGGATTCCATCATACCATTTTGTTTATATGGAGACTTGATCATTTATGGCTCCTATAAAGAGGAGTTCATCGAAAAATTGATTAGAGAGTGGACTCTCCTCCCCTTTATTATTCTATCTTAACGGAGAGAGGTGGTAAGCGATCACATTCTCAAACTCTTTTCGATCTATCATTATGAGATTAAATTTCTACAAGATCATGAGCCACCATATGATATGAGGATTCACCATCAGCTTATTCATTAGGAAGTAGATGGTACTATGGTCTATGTGCACAAACACTTTGTATCCAAGTACATAGTCCCTGAACTTTTTAAGAGCATACATCATTGCCATTAATTCTTTCTTAGTTGTGGTGTAATTCAAGTATGCACCAACAATGGTTCAACTCACGTAGTGCATGTAATATGGACATTTCTTTTTGTCCAATTGCGTAAGCACCACTCCCAAAGCATAATTAAATGCATTTTTCATTATATGAAATGGCCTAGAACAATCTGGTGCTCATAGAATTGGAGTTTCTAAAATCTTATCCTTTAACTGTTGGAATGCATGTTTGCACTCTTTGGCCCAGAAAAATGGAGCATCTTTGTTTGTAAGCTCAACCAACAACTTTTTGATCTTAGATAAATTCTCTATGAATTAGAAATAGTAGCTAGTATGTCCAAGGAATGATTGGACATCTTTAATTATCTTTGGTTGGCACATGATTCCCTAGATGACCCTTATTTTTTCTAGGTTTACCTCAATCTTTCCTAAGTAATTTTATGCCCTAGTACTTTACCTTTCTAGACCATTAAATGGATTTTTTGCTAATTGAGCCTAAGGTTTATTTCAACACATCTCTTCAGCACTTGCTCAAGGTGGTCCAGGGCTTGCTCAAATGTAGCCCCATAGGTAGAAAAGTCATCCATAAAGACTTCTACCCTGCTACCTATCTATTGATGGAAATACTAAGGACCAAGCATTAAAATGTTGCAGGGGCATTACACAAATCGAATGGCATCTTACAATATGTAAAAGTCCTCAAAGGACTCATGAATGTTATCTTCACCTGATCCTCTAGCACAATTTGGACCTAGTTATAGCCACTATAACAATCCAAGAAGCTATAATAACAATGTCCAAAAATGGTGTCCAACACTTGGTCCACAAATGACAATGGAAAATGACCTCTAAATGTTGCCATGTTCAACAACCCAAAGTCAATGCAGACCTACCACTTGCCACATTTCTTTGGCACAATTACGAGTGGGTTAACCCACTCACTATCAGCAATGGAATAGATGAACCCCACCTTAAGGAGTTGTTCTATTTCCTCCTTGACAATCTGCTTCAACTTGGGATTCATTCGTGTTTTTGGTTACCTTCTTGGCGTCATGGTTGGGTTGGTGTAGATGTAATGCTTGCATATCCTTGGATTGATTCCTATCAGTTTGGAATATTAACAAGCAAAGGCTATTGGCCGTTTTTTGATGACCTGCAATAGGTTATCTTTTTTATCAAGAGAAAGATTTGCATTAATTATGGCTAGCTTGTCATTATTTAAAAATGCATACTCCATGTCATCAAATAGAGTTTTTAACTCTAGGGGCTCCTACTTGAAATTATCAAGGATTTACAACTCTTCCCAATAGGTATCATCATCTTCATCATTAGAGAGTTGGTGATGAACTTACTCCAGTTCATTCATACCTTTGACATAGGCACATGTTAAGCTCTCAATAGGTTCCATGCATAATGTGCTATTGTTACAGTCACCTATCAGCCACTGGGTGCCCTCTTATTTTGTGGTTGTTGCATACAAACACCTTTGGATATCTATTTCTTATGAACACTAATTGCATGCTATAATAAATGTACTTTTGATGGACTAGATCTTTTACACACAATTGCACTTATTTTCACTATACGCGATGCATGAAACATGCTTCTTCTCCATCCTTCCAGATTCATTTTTCTTGGAGATTTCTAAGGAGAGGTTCCTTATGCCCATTCATGCATCTACTGTGCTTAATGATGCCCTTCCCATTGTGATAGAGAAGTCACCTTTGTAATTTTCCACCTTGATCACAAGAAAATCAATAGGATAGGACCATCCACAAACTATGGTCACAATGTTCTCCACTAGTCCTAAAGGAATAGTGCTTGACTGATTTGGCAATTCTAAACAAATGTTGCTCTTCTTAAGAGGTGGTAGGTTCTAGGCCTTACACATGTCATAGGAGATGAGATTGACACTAGAGCTAGAATCAAGAAGGACCTTACATGGCTCATGGTCAGTGATGTATAAGTAAATGAGTGGACTTCTTAGGTTAGATCTTTTCATGGGAAGATTGCCAGCCTTGATCCAATTGGAAATAACATGAATTAACATCATAGTGTGGATCCAAGGTAGTGTTTGGTTTGAAGGGCACTTGAATGTGTTTGATGCAAAGGATGAGGGTGTTGGAGATATAGGATGACTAGCCACATTAGGTTATGAGAGTTTGGGAGGACTATTGGGTCAAAAAAAGGATCGTTTCCTAGATCAATGATCCAAACCACTTGATTGGAAAGTTGATTATGAATGTATAGCCCTTGTAGCATTTTTTTGTTGTGGCTATGAAGGAATTTCACCCCGCATGGATATAATAGAAAGTAATTGGGTTGAGGGTGGAGGAATGTGTGCAAACAAATGTGGAGGTTGATATGGCTATGGGTGTTTCCCTTGAGTAGATGGTGAATGAGTTTGATGGTACTCTAGAGGGTAGTAGTGATGCTAAAATGAGGTGTGGCTTGTAGAACTTCTTAGAGAGATAGGTTGCTAAACATAGTACCCATATGGATCTAGTTGCTTATAAGGGTATTGTTGTCTTGGTGGCGACATTCCCCACAACTGTGGTTGGTGCCACTATTGATATTGTTCATATGATTATGATGGAGCTCCACTTGGGTAGTAATCTTGTTGTTGTTGGTGGAACTACCTTAGATTATCTTGTGGATAAGGCAATCATCTAGATGCTTGCCTCCATGCTAGTCAAGGATTCAATGTGTACACCTTAGACTCTTGTAAGTGTGACATGACAAGGCAACATCCCTTAGGATGTTCATATAACAAATGTCACAACCAATGTCATCATCATCAGAGTCTATTTCCATAACTTCTTCTACTATAGTAGCTCTGTGCTTACCTCTCTAGTAGGCACATTTAGCTTCTTTCCGCTTCCTACGATTACAATCACTATTTTGTTCTTTGGATTCTTTAGTAATCTTCCTAGTGGTTTGGAATTTTTCATCCAAAGAGTTCCATAACTTATCAACCTTTACCAAAATATCAAAAACAGATTTTTGGATGGGATAGGTTTTTCTGTTCAGCACTTCATTGAGTGGTAACTCCTCCTTGTCACAAAATCGGACCTCCCATTTCTTTATGGAATGATCCCTATTATATTCTTCTGCAATTTCCCTATTTTGGAACTCACCTTCTTCTTTTGCAATCTATTCTATAAGCCTTTGTATTTGATGAGCTCTTAGTTTAGACAATCTCCCTTAAGCATAAACCCTAAGAGTTCTTCTAGTTTTTGCTCTAAGCCCATCTATGATGTGGTAGATTTGCTTCCTCAAAGAGTAACCATGGCCAAGGCATCAATGTAAGATAGAATAATATCTGCCCATGGCAGCATCCAAGGGTTCATGTATTCCCTATTTCTAGCCTTGGATTTGCCTTCTTAGGTTGAACACTCTGAAGTATGTCTAATATTTATCATTAATAAGTTCCAACATGGTACTCCATCTATGAATAGATTCTAGCTCTAAAGACCAGTGCCAACTTTCAACTTCTTTGATGAGTTTCTAGGGGAAGAGTTTGAGTTTTTGCCAATCATTTTCAATGTTTTGTAAGGCACAAGCATTGTGGAAAGCTTGTAGATGTGTCTGCGGATTAGAGTTATATCCGCCCTCAAATCTTGGGATATTGTTCATATCTAAGCACTTGATCCAACTATCTTTCATATGCTTAGTTGAAATCTTAACTACCTATGTAATGTTAAGCATACTTCAAGTCGCCAATAGAGGCTCATCATCATCATGATTTCATTGTCGATGATGATGTCCTTTGTTACCCCTTTGATTATTATAAGCATGATGACTAGGATTACTGCCTCTATGCTCACCTTCATCATGGTTGTTCCTTCTATGGCATCTTTCATAATCAAAAGAGGAAGTTGAAGCAAATGTAGATAATGAGAGGGAAGAGGGAGGAGGACTACCTCCATCATGAAACCTACCACTTTCCCCTTGGCTATCAAAGCCATGTTCATTATTTTTCATATCATCTTGATGTTTGATCCCTTACCTTGACTGTCATCTTTCCTTGAACTCAAATTGTGGATTGTAGATAGCAGATTCAAGGTCACACCCTCATCACTAGTAATAAAGGGTACAGAATCTTCATGCTAAGAGTCCTCAAAGGAAGGACCCTCATTGTTGTCTTGGTTCAGTAGGAACAAGGAATTGGTGAACTGTTTTCTCCTAGCATCCTCATGATGCCTCTCTTGATGTCGATCTCACGTGTGTTGTGTGTTAGTGGGATGGCAGTCCCAAGTGTCAAAACCATTTACAATGTATTCATCTTGAAGATTTAAGATGCCTAACTTCTTCAGAGTTTGAAGTAGCATCATAGGCACAAATTGATCAGGGGGTAATATAATGTTACCTTTCATATCACACCATCACAATTGCTCATCTTGATGTAGGATGAAGGTGAAATTAGGCATAAACTCATCTAGATGAGTATATACCACTTTGCACTCTTATGGGACCAATAGTTTAACATCGTCACACCTGCAAGAAGAAGACATTTTGCAACAAATAAAGTATCAGTGTGCTTTTTGTAATTATGAAATATGGGAATGATGTCGACCTTGGGGTTCATCCAATGATATTAATGATACCCACTAAACCTAGATAGCACATGTTTCAACAAAAAACTCCCTGGAAATGATGCCAATGATGAGTAGTAAATGGTACCCCTATGCCCAACCACAAGAATCACAAAGTGCCCATGTGCGATTTGGTCAAATTTTGTGGATTCTCTAGTTTTTGGTGCACTAGTCTTCTAGGAAGTGAACTTTATCCTAAGGTCATTCATTGTCTTCCCAATTACACCTGTGAAGTACAAAGGTATGGTTAAGTGTAATTGAGGCATATTATTGTTATCATTTTATGGTTTATGGTTTTGATGCTTAAAGAGAGAGATGAAGTAATTTAATAACTAATTTAATTTAACTAACTAACTAATCGCTAACTAGTCCTAACATAAGCATTTGGTCCCACTTTCCATACACGTCCTAAACCCATGTACCCACTACTGGGTTACCAAGTGCTACGCTACTAGGCATACCAAGCAATAATGCTGCTGGGATTACCAAGCGAATACATGTTACGCTCGAAGCAGTCGTACTTATGTATTTAATCTATCTAACTTATCTTGCTTAATTACTTAATTAGCTTAATTACTAAAAACATTAAATAAATTATTGAAAGCATTAAATGCATGAATGAAATATCAAAACTATCCAAAATGCTGCAAGGTTTATTAAGAAGCTCGTCTTTATTATCATACACATTGTCATGCTCAGGTACAATAATGCTTGAATAAAGATTCGTACACTCAATGACTCCTAGTACAGGCACTCGGGAAAAATATTCTACCTTTCGAATAGACAAACTATATGAGCTCTACTACTACTATTAATTTTATGCTCACAAAAAGGGCTATGAGCTTGTATTTATAGTTTTTGTGCTAGGGTTGTTGTGTCAACGGGGCCTGATCAATGTAGCAAACACTACGTTGATGCAGCCTCATCGATGGGGCAACACCACATAAACAAGGCCCCGTCGATGAGGCTGCATCAACGGGGGCCTATTGATGCAACACTTTGATGCTCATCACTGGTCATATCCAAAACTCACTAGAATTGATCCATGGATATGCCAGCACTGCATTTATATTGATCTATCCATAAAGCCAAGGAGGCAACCACAACGATGGTTGAATGCAAAATTGAAACAAATCATAAAGGAGGAGATTGAGCAACTCCTTAAGGCATGGTTCATCTACCCCATTGTGGATAGTGAGTGGATCAGCCCACTCATGACAGTGTCAAAGAGAGATGACAAATGATGGGTTTGTATCAACTTTAGGCTGTTAAACATGGCAACATTCAAAGATCATTTTTCATTGCCATTCGTTGATCAAGTGTTGGATACCATATCTGGGCATTGCTATTACAATTTTCTGGATGGATATAGTGGCTATAACGAAATCTAGATTGCACCAAAAGACCAGGACAAAAGAACATTCATGAGTCTCTCAGAACTTTTACATATGGAAAGATGTCTTTTAGTTTGTGCAATGCTCCTACCACTTTCCAATGCATGGTCTTAAGCACCTTTTAGTAGCAAATTGGTAGTAGAGTAAAAGTCTTCATTTATGATTGCTCCACTTATGGTGCTACATTTGAGCAAGCCTTGGATTGCCTTAAGTAAGTACTCAAAAGATGTGTGGAAACAAAACTATAGCTTAATTGGTAGAAGAGACATCTCATGGTCCAAGAAGGCATTGTATTGGGGCACAGAATTTCTCAAGCAAGGATTGAGGTGAACCTAAAAAAATAAGGATCATCCAAGGAATAACTAGCCAATTGAAATTTGTTAAAGATGTTTTGTCATTCCTTAAACACACTAGCTACTATGAACAATTCATAGAGAATGTCTCTAAGATCACAAAACCATTCATCGAGCTAACAAGGAAAGATGCTCCATTCATCTGTGATGAGTGGTGAGGTACCCCCTACGCTTAATCATACAAATCATAAGCATTCACACATGATCTGGTCAAATTCCATGGATGGGACTAGTTGTGGCATCTAGATTGTTATGCCTTGATCACAGTTTGTTGTCTTCCCACTTGGACTAGTGGTAGCTTTGTCATGTATGGTTTAGTCCAAAGTGAGGCATATGATTCTTGATGTTGTTTTGGCCTTGTGCTGCTCCTAATGATAATAAAGAAGTCAATTACTTAATCTAATTAACAACATAAAGATAAAGTCTAAATTAGCCTACAAGGATGAGTGTCCATTCCCAATGTTCTACACATGCCCTGAACCCATGTATCCACTACTAAGATTACCAAGTGCTATGCTACTAGGTGAACCAAGCAATAACGCTGCTAGGATTACCAAGTGAATATGTGTTTACACTTGAAACTGGACATGCTCATTCCACCAATTCATTAACATGCATGGAAACATAAATATTAACTAAGTACATGGAATATAAATTGCATTAAAAGTAAATTTAATCTAACTCGAAGTGCTGCAATGAATAAGAATTAATCTTGATCTTATTGTCATTCATGGAATGTGTCTAGGTACATTGCCACTTGAATCAAATGCCATACAACTAACTCAAATCCATACTACAAGCACTTACTAATTGTTCTCTAAGATTATGGAATAAAACTACAAGAGTTCGGCTACTCTATTAACAAAATAATTGCATAAACACAACTATGATCACATCTTTATAGATGAAAATAGACACTACGTCAACAAGGTTACATTGACGTAATAGAGTGCATCAACGGGGCCTAATCGATAAGGCCTAGTCAACAAGGCCTAGTCGATGCAACAAATTGCATCAAAGGGGCCTAGTCAATAGGGCCCAGTCAACATAACAAATCATATCTCATCATGCCCCCACGACTAAATGAAAACTCATCCTCGAGTTCTTTACAAAATTGGGAAGGTATGGGATTATTGATTGGCTTTTGACATAACAAAACAAGACAAAATAAACATAACAAAGCTAAGTGCTGCATTACAAGATTTTATTCTAGTGGATGTATACAAAATGACAAAGTGACAAAAAGACTAGATAGACATTAAAGATTACGATATTTGCAAAGGTCTTCAAGAATCCGCTAAAGATGATTCTTTTTGTTGCTGCTAGCATTGGTAGACTTCCAAGCTAGATTGTTATGTTGATGCTTCTCTGGTTATGTGGAACATTCTTAAAGAATGGACTAAAATTTCTTCTCATCATCCCATGGATCTAGCAAACCTGTGATGCTTGAGTTTCTATCTTGTATGTGCTACAATTTGTTGATGGACATATCCTTCGTTGTCCTCCTCTTAACTTCATTGTTGTGCCTAGCAAAAGACCTTTTTCCTTAGGTGTTTCTTTAGCATCAGCTATAGTCATCAAAGGATCAACATTAGTTTTGGTTAATTTTAGTTAATAATCAACCCTTTTTGGATTCCTTAGTTTTTGTTTAAGCACAAGGTGATGATAGCATACTATGCCCAAGGTTATGAGGTAACTAAAATCATCAAGCTATTTACATTATTTTGATCAATTACTATTAGTTATCATGATATTCAAAAATAGGATGTTAGAAAAATTTTAAAATTTCAAAGCAAACATCCCTAGCCCCCATGACTAATAAGCATAACTCTAGAAGCACACAAGTTTTCAAACAATTGAAACCAAAGGTATGATTCAGAAAATGGCCAGGAAATATTGAACTTGAAGGATATTTTAATAAAAAAGTAGGAAAAAGTAAAAAAGTAATTGAAAGTGATGAGAAGTAGTTCCAAAATTATGCATAAATTCAGAGAAACTATTATTGATGTTATAGAAGATGTGAAGGTTAGTTCAAAGCCATGTTCAACAAAAGTTATGAAAGTAGGTTCTCCCCAAAGTAGGCTCCTACCATAATGCCCTTACATAACCACTTCTATAGATGCCCATGGACACCCAAGAAGTTAAATGTAGACCATGCCTTCGTTCCAAACAACACACAACTGCCATGGTTGGGATGTTGCACTATACTACACAAGACCAAAAGGCTCATAATACTATGCAGGAGTGAGGTGAATAATGGGATGAGAAGAAATTGTAGAGATCAGGATGTAATGTACTCGATCATGTCCATAATAGGTTCTTGTGATAAATGTGATTAAAATGAGGCATACCTATCCGTCCAAGTTTAGACCAAGTCCATACCATGAACAGTAACCTCACATTAATGTGTTTCTTTCGACCAACCACCATGAATCCACAACCACCTCAAAGAAAAGACATCCCTCCAAAAAGAGAAGATAAGAGAACAAGGAAGGAAGGGCCTTAGTTAGAGGTGTTCCTTTAACCATGGGTAACATGTCTTTCTAGCCCCATAACCAATGCTTGTAGCTTGTTATTATGTCTAAGGGGTATGCCTAGAATTCCCATTATTATTATTATTTTCCTTTTCATTTTCTTTTTTTTTTATTTTCTTTTTTTTTTCTCTTTTTTTGTTTTGTT
This sequence comes from Gnetum montanum, assembly GCA_015680685.1. NCBI lineage: Eukaryota > Viridiplantae > Streptophyta > Gnetopsida > Gnetales > Gnetaceae > Gnetum > Gnetum montanum. The sequence continues at coordinate 290,082 of MNCI01002316.1, forward strand.
TTTTTTTATTATTTTTGTTTTTGTTTTTTGTTTTTTGTTTTTTTGTTTTTTTTTTTTTTTTGAAATGGGAACCACACCGTGCAAAGACAAAGCTTCCTTTTTATTGGTTAATGAAGGAGTGATGATAAAGTCCAAGAGGAATCATAAACCACACAAAGAAAGACAAAACGAAAACCCAACAAGTCCCCCTGAGATCTTTTATTCATAGAACTGGAGGGATGGATGAGGTGGCCTCACTAGTTTACATAATTACTTACCTAACCATCTTGATAGCATAGCACAAAAACCCAACACATAGCATTGACTTTTGCATCAAGACTTGGTAATATTATTAACAAAAACATAAAATACATTCATAAAACATAAAGAGAATGACTCAAGAAAAGAAAAAAATAAAGAAAATAAAATATTAAGAAATGGAAAACATATGAAGAATCAAAAAATTTTGGAAGATATAGGAAAATGATAAACAATTATAAAACAAAAAAGGTGAAAAATACTTATTAGTTCTAGAACCAAGATGGAGCATCTTCCCCATGACTAATCTTATGGCTGCACATTCAAGAGATGGACTACACAATCCCTTAGTTATACACCACTAATTTCCCATCTATTATCATTACTGTTTTAATTAATCATGTGGTAGCACATCTAACATTCATGATAGTCTTGTTTGGATCATTCAAAGATGTATCTTCATTTGGACTTGAAGGTATTTCCATTTTTGGGGATCCAAATGTGTTGCCTTCTTCTTCTTGATTTTCTATTTTAATTCCTAAGTCTTCATGTTTAATATCCTCTTTCAATGTATAATCAGAATGTAAGATATATGTGTCTAAGTCCTTTGTTTGGTCTATTTTCTTGAGTCTAGAACTAATAAGTAGATTAGTTGCCTCCATGCATCTTTGAAACAATTTTATATTCTCATTTTCAAGCCACTGGATGTCTTCTGGTTTAGTGGCTACTATGTAGGCTAGTTTTTGTTCACATACTTGTTCCTAAACTTTATGGTGGGTTGGTATAGGGGTTGTGTTAATATTTCTAACTTTCATCCCAAAAATGCACCCTTTATCATGATTAGTTATGCATGGATCCTTCTTTTGCTCTCCACAGTGCTAGATTTATCATTTCTATTAAGTATTGAAGTAATGATGGATGTTGGCCTTTGCTTAGGATTAGAGGACATTGGTTGTGAAAGGAAGGATGTTGCACTTGATTGGAATTGTGCTAGTTTAGATGAGTTAGTAGGTCCACAAGTGTTGTGCTTATGTGTAGGAACTATCCTAAAGAAAGAACATTTCTGAGATTGTGATGGAGATCTACTGGCACTATCATTTCTATGTATGTTCGCAACACAAGTGGCATTCTCTCATTGATGGCATGGTGCTAAACCTTCTTGTGTTATTGGTGGTGACATATGGTGGAGGGAAGTATGAGAATATTAAGGATATGATGAAGGATGAGAGGTGTGAGGTGGTGACCCTTCAGAAGATGTCGTGACTCGATGATATTTGGGAAAGTGGTAGTAGTGATTTGAAGTAGAGGAGGTAGAACCAGTTAGGGAAAAATATTGTTAAACATAATACCTGTATGGGTTTAGCTGGTAGTAAGGGTAGGGCTAGTTTGGTGGTGGCCTCCC
>MNCI01002316.1:297471-308343 GCA_015680685.1 Gnetum montanum
AGCTGCGGTTGCATCGGTTCAGGGTGTGTACGGTAAGTGGGAATGGATGCTGATGCTAGGTAATTTAGACTTAGTCATTAGTTAGAGTTAGCAATTATTTTCTCAACCCTTCACCTCGATAGCATAGGAGAAAAACATAAAAAGATATAAAAATCATATACCTCGAACTTACTTAACCATACACCGTGACAACTACAAGTAAGTCTGGGAAGACAATGAATGGTTAACCTTAAGTATTCCATGAGGCGTGTAGGCATTTAGTCTGCGGAGTTTGAGTGTATCGCATGTGCTACGCTTGTATTCATAGGGTTGAGTGTAGGGGTACCTCGCCACTCATCATTGGCGCCGTTGCTGGGGACTAAGTGTTTGTGCGCTAATTAGGACATAAGAGATCATTTACATCGTTGGGAGCTTAAACGAACCTTAGGGTTAATCAAAGAAAAATTTATAACGGTAATTTGCAAACTTATAAGACATCATGTCTTCTTCTTCTTCTTCTCACAAGAGCAACTCACCACCTAAGGACCATACAAAGAACAATCGGCAATCAAAAACACATAACCTCAATCAGTCGGTTCCTCAACAATATAGGGTGACATATACTCATCCTGATGAGTATATACCTGATTATACTTTTATCCTCCATCAAGATGAACAGATGCGCTGGAGAGATTTTTTTGGTAACATCATGTTACCTCCAGATCGATCTATCCCGAACATGCTTCTCTGTGCCTTAGCACAGATTGGCATGACTCAGATTTATGCTGAATACGTTATGGAAGACTTTGACACAAGGGATTATCATCTCACAGATTTACAACATATGAGGGACATAAGGTAGGAGAGCCAACATACGTTGTTGAAGGGCAAAGAGGTCCCGCACGTCCTTAGTGAAACTAGAGATGGTGAACCACTCATAACGGGTTCTCTATCAAGAGATGTTCCCCCTCCTAACGATGGTGAGGAGGTTGGGTATTAGAACCTACGCTCAATGATACACAACCCTGGTTCTGATTCCCATGAACACCAACTGTTCACAGAGGGAACAACAACAAAAGATAAGGATGGACACTTAGATCGCCACCACGATTGGGGCTGAAGCAGCCGAAGAGAAGGTAGGAAACATCGTCATGGTGATGGTTCTCCTTCTTCTTCTTCCCCTTCCTCACATCACTCACCCTCTCCTTCCACATCAGGGTGCAATCATGAAAAGCATAACAAAAAGGATAAAAGTAAGAAAAATGAGAGACCTCGACGAGAGAGTCGAGAGAGAGGACAAGGGCATGAACGAAGGGAAAGTAGGGAACAACAGAGACATCATAGGTGTCATGAAAGAGATGATCATGATGAGCCCCTACTTGCAACCTGAAGTATGCTTGATATAATAGAGGTAGTTAGGATTCCAACAATGCATTTAAAGGATAGTCGGATCAAATGCTTAGACATGAACGATATCCCACGCTTTGAAGGGGGATACAATGCTAATCTGCAACATCATTTATAGGCATTCCACAATGCTTGCGCCTTGCAAAATATAGAAAACGAGTGGTAGAAACTTAAGTTGTTTCCCAAGACACTCACCAAGAAAGCAGAGAGCTAGTACCAGTCCTTAGAACTGGAAATCATCAGGAGGTGGAGTACAATGTTAGAATTGTTCAACGACAAGTATCAGACGTACTCCAGAGTGTCCAATTTGCATAAGTAGATCCAAGGATGGAAGCAAGGTATTCATGAACCCTTGGATGTTGCCATGGCTTGCTACTACACATTATTACATCATTGCCCGGGCCATGGATATGCATAGCGGGATCAACTTTGCCATATCATAGATGGGCTTAGGCATGAAACTAGGAGAACCCTTGGGACTTATGCCCAAGGGAAACTATCACAACTTAGAGCCCATGAAGTTCATCACTTATTAAAGCAAGTAGCAAAAGAAGAAGGTGAGCTACGAAAACAAGAAAGTATGGAAGAATACAACCGTGATCCCTCTCTTTGAAAGAAGGGAGTGAAATTTTGCGATAAAGAGGATGAGTCACCAATCGAAGAGTTGGTGAATAGGAAAACCTTGCCGATTCAAAAGTTAACAAAAAAAATAGCGGCTAAGGTAGATGACGTATGGATTTTCTTAGACTCTAAAATTGAAATTGTCCTGAAAATTGTAGAAGAGTCTAAGGTAGAACAAGGTAGTGACAAAGGTAAGACAAAGTGGAGAGATTTAGGCCATGCACATAACAAGGGTAAGGGAAAAATTACTAGCTCTGATGTGGTTGTGGATTTAGATACAGACGATGACGATGGATGTGAGATCTGCCACTATGACCATCCTAAGGTATGTTGCCCAATCATCTCACACCTATAGGAGTCTTGGGTGTATGCACTTAATCCGAGACTTAACCAACGGCAAACACCCTGAAGGTTACCTTATCCCCAAGGTAACCCAAGGTTGTTCCACCAACCCATCGGACAACATCAGTAGTGGAAATACCCACAGTCATGGGGGATGCCATCGTTGAAACATCAGTACCCTTACCGACAGCCTGATCCTTATGGTTATTATGTGCAGCAGTCGATTTCTCCAAGTGACTCTATGAGTCACACAACTCCTCATCGTCACTACCAAGTTCAGGAGTACTTTAGAAGGACTCCTTCTCCCCTAGGAGACACTCCATACCCACACCATCCTCCTAATCCATCCGCACCTCTTCCACCAGTAGTTCCCATAACACCTCCTGCTCCAACAATGCAAGGGGAACTTCCTACTCAACCACAACAACGTCACGTTGCGAGAGCTGTAAATATTCAACCTGCTGCTGGTTCTGACAACTGTAAAAAAAGAAGACCCTTATTCAAAACCAAAATCCTAGATAAACTCTCGCAACAACAAGCGGTTGAATCCATATACACTCCTCCACCATCTAACACTTCGGAGCACCCTTCAGTCCAACAGAGCTTAACGCATATGGTTATGTTAATGCATACCGTAACTGACTGGATCAAGGTAGGCCACCTTCCCAGGAAACTAACTGACCCTAGGAGTCCCTTAATCTACCTTCAAGTCATCGAAAATGAACCACATAGGGATCTTCTTGACTCAGATTCTAAAGTCAACTTAATTTCACAAGAGATGTATCATGCCTGGAACCTACCCCAACTTAAGAAGAGTAACATTCAACTAGAGCTGGCAGACCAGTCCATCACCTTTCCCCTGGGATTGGTGGAGGACATCGTTACCACTATGTGTGGTTGCTCTTACCCAGATGATTTCCTGGTGATTGAAGTCAACAACAACGAAGGGGACTTCCCAATTATAATGGGAAGGGCATGGCTGAGTACAGTAGATGCACGCCTTAGGATCCATGATCTTTCCTTGGAAATCTCTAAGATAAATATTTATGGAAAGATTGAGATGAGGAAAGTTCCATGCATCACATACAGTGATTCATCAGGTGATGACATGGAGGAAATGCCTCCATGTAACAAGTGTGCCCTTGAAACGTTGCAACAAAGATGCCTATATGTAGCAACCACACAACAAGTTGTAGACACCCTGTGGTTGACAGCTACTCGAAGGAGCAAACAAATATGCATGGAATGAACTGAGGCAACAACCCATGCCAACAACGAAGGCATAGACACATTGGAATATGAGCGTCATCAACTTCCACCCCTTAGTCTAAGATCATCAATTGGGAGAAGTTTGGCACTTCTAAGAAATTCAAACAGATGTTCATTATTTTGGATCTCTCCCTTTCCACTCGGTCATGGGGGAGATGGCCACCTATGCTAATCATATGGGGCCCTCAGTTCTTTTTCAATTTTTTTTTACACATTTTTGTTTTACAAGTTTTTGTTTTACACGTTTTTGTCTTACACATTTTTGTTTTACAACTTTCTTTAACTTTTCTTGTTTTTTTGTTACAAATTTTGTTAACTTTTCTTATTTTTGTTTTACAACATCGTTATACTTTTCCATTTTGTGTGTGTGTCTGTTCCACCCTATAAGTTTGTCACCCAATAAGTGTTCGGAATGATGGTATGAACTGTTTTCATGTTGATTGCTAATGTTTGGTTTTTACCTTTAAGTCACAATGTTGATACTAAGGTATGTTTCTTTTGATATGGCAGGCAATGAGATCACTTCATCCATCCATCCACCAGTTTCTATGGTCTCTCTTAGCTTGGAAATGTACAATCCCCTTCTAATAATAACTTTAACGAATCGGTGACTGGGCATTTTTCGAACTAAGGAAGGACTCAAGGATTGAAAAGGGTGTGACTTCAAGGGAACTTGATGCTTTTGTGTTGGCCATTCTCTTGGGTGCTTAGATGTTTTCTTCTTGAGTTTTCTTGCCATTTTGACATCACCTAATTATCGAGAGTTGAGAAAATAAAAATAATCAATTCTTTGCATGGTGTGGTTCTCACGCATAAAAACACAAAACAAAAAAAAAAGGAAAAAAAAAGGAGAAAAGAAAAAGAGAAGAAAAGAAAAAAGTGAGAATTCAAAGCATACCCCTTAGATGAAATAAACTTGGGCTACAAGCACTAGTTATGGAACCAAAAGTATTCCCTTTAACTAAGTCCCTTCTCACTTCCCATTCTCTTCTTTGTTTTGTCGGAATGGTGGTGGCTCTTTGGAGATGCATTCTTGTTATTCAAGAGGATGGATTGACCAAATGCATTGATGTGAAGTCACTGGTTGTGGTTGGTTTGAGGCTGGACTTGGAATGAGACTTGCCAAGTCACATTAATCATGAAATCCACAAGGGGCTGTACACCACCTTGTCCTTGGGATTCCATTCCACTCTCTTCTCTCCATCCTTCTCTCCATTGTTCAACTCATTGCCGATTGTATCATTAGTGTATATATTTTGGCTGATGCATTGTTTTCTTTTTGGTAAACGCTTGTGGTTGAGACTTTCACTCTTGTTCCAAATGACATTCCCAGAGCCTACGAACTCTTTGAATGTGGGTTTGTCAGGGCATTAAGGGCATGAGCTTGCTTTGGGGAGGATCCACTGACACTCCTATTTGGTGCATCAGTTCACTTCTTTTCCCTAACATTTTTGCAATTAATTTTATTTTGTTCATTACCCTCTTGACATCCATTTTCTTAATGCTATAGTTGTTCCTTTTTATCTATCTTTCTTACTCCTTTTCTTTATCCATTCTAATGCTACCGAAGGTTCACAATTAGTCATGGGGGTACGGGGCCCAATTTTTTTGATTTTCTCCTAGCCCTGAATTTTTTTGATTTTCTTCCTAACCACTACACCTTCGGTAGTCATCGTTAATATATCTCCCAATCCATATCAGCCATACCACAACCTAGCCAATGAACTTACACCGAAGCAAGGTATTAACTACATTGAAATTCATTTACCCTTGCTAATATAAGACTGTGTTGTATGTGCAGATGGCAATCATACAACAACAGAGGGGATCTGTAGGAACCACTTGGAATGAAGCAACGTTGGAAGTAGCTATGCAAGAAGCAAGATCGATGGTGCACTTACTGATGGACAACGGAAGGCACAATCTTGGAATTGGCAGTAGCAACACTTCTTTCTCTCTCTCTCTTTCTCAGCTGCCAACTAAGGCCTGATGTCATTGTAATAAGGTGTTCACCCTTGTTTTGATGAACACCAGTTTTATCAAGTCTTGTAATGATGATCCGTTCACATGTCATCCCATTAGTTCCATTTCCCTCAATAATCCCATACCTTCCCAATATTTTGTAAGGAACTCAAGGATGAGTTTTCATTCAGTCATGGGGGTATGATGAGACGCAATATCGCATAGGCCGCGATATCGTGACCTATGCGATATCGTGGCCGTCGTGACATCGCATCCCTTGCGATATCGCAGTCCACTGCCATATCTATAAATAAGAGGTGGCACTCCCCTTATTCCTCATCCTGGGCTAGAAGTAGGGAAACTCTAGCAAATTGATCACTCCAGAGATAGAATATTTTCCATGTGCCCGTAGTAGGAGTTCTAAAGTGAACGGATCTTTATTCGAGCAACATTGTACCTAAACACAAGTTGTGTACGGTAATAAAGACGAACTTCCTGGAAAAACCTTGTAGTGCATGGAATAAGACTTTATTTATTGTTTTCTCTCTCACCCTTAAACTCCTAGAACGCAGAATGAGTATGACTTGATTACGAGCATCTAGTGTGACTACTTGGTAACCCAGTGGCGTATTCAGGATCTGCGCTTGGTAATCCCAGTGGTAGTCATGCACAAAGATGTGTACGGTTAGTCAAGGAATCGGCCGCTCATCGCACTTAGGCTAGATTAGATTCTCTCAACCCTTTCCTCCTAATTAGGTACCTCAGTATGACCACTTCCAGCACGTGCGTTACGCGTGGTGATCCCAGTGAAGATTAGCATTTGGTAGCTGCGGTTGCATCGGTTCAGGGTATGTACGGTAAGTGGGAATGGATGTTGACACTAGGTAATTTAGACTTAGTCATTAGTTAGAGTTAGCAATTAGTTTCTCAACCCTTCACCTTGATGGCATAGGAGAAAAAAATAAAAAGATATAAAAATCATATACCTCGAACTTACTTAACCATACACCGTGACAACTACAAGTCTGGGAAGACAACGAATGGTTAACCTTAAGTGTTCCATGAGGTGTGTAGGCATTTAGTCTGCGGAGTTCGACCGAATCACGTGTGCTACGCTTGTATTCATATGGTTGAGTGTAGGGGTACCTCGCCACTCATCAATAAGGGACTTATTATGACCTCAATTCAAAATTCCATTCCACCTTCTCTGTCATCCATCCATGCTCCCCATAACTCACCTCACTACTAGTGTCCATGTTCTTATTCAGTGCCTTTGCCTAACATACTTGAATTCTTTGGTAGAATCTTTCATGTTTTGGTCTTTAAGTTTCATAAACCATTAATCACCTATAGGGACCCACGGACTCCTTAGGTTGAGGTTATGCAAGGGAAAATAGGGCATGTGTCTACTATGGGAACGACCCACTTGCATATCTCTTGGTTGGGTTCATTAAGCACCTCATCCTTGGGAAATTTTGTAATCAAAATCTTTCATGCATCCATCTTCTGCATTCGACTTTGTACTCCTTTCAGTATTTTCTTTAATTCACACACTCTGCATCAAATTTTTGAATTTTTGAGCTTTCAAAGATCCTCTTCAATGATTTCTTCATATCCTTGGCTTTCCTAGGACTCCATAAACCCCAAATTCATTCAAAAATTCCTTGTATTTTTCAAAATATTCAAATTTCATAATTTTATTTATGGACCCCATAAATGAGGCCTCATCGATGGAGCCCATGCATATACGAGGCTCCGTAAGAATACTATATATATACATGACCCCCCTTAGAAATTTTCACATTTGCTCTCAAATGCCCAAGGATTTTTTGCAATTTTCAGAGCCAAAAACCTTCCAGAGCCCATAACTTCCTAACCATTTGTCCAAATCACTTATTCTTCGACCTTATAGCTCCTAGAGGTAAGCTCTTAATCATGGGGGCCACAAATGTGCTATTTTTGATAGAAAATTTTTCGACATTTTTCTAACTCCTACAAAGTTTTAACTAAGGAATCATCATTAAACCACCAAATTACAAGAGTTAAACCTTTCCAAAGAGCTCTAGTAATACTTACAATAAAAAAATAATTAATTAAATAATCAATCTACCATGGTCGAACTGTAGCCAATTGTAACTAATTAACAAGATAAGGTATCCAAAAATTTTAAGTTACATATTATATCTACTAATCCATGGATGTGTTATGACTAGATGGCACCAAAAGGAAAACACACATAGGAAGGAGGACTATCTCAACCAAGGGAAAAATGACCAAGAATGGGAAGGGGCCAAGAACCAGCCCAAGAAGAATTGATCACAACCCATGCTACAAGACCTCTTAGGGAAGAGGCCAAAGTGGAGTCTATTCATTAGATTCCAGAATAGGTGGTAGCAACAAAACATTCCCACTAGGATGAGGCACTAGCCCAACAAGCAAACCTTGAGTTGACCTTGATGGAAGCTTGTCTAAACCAAATAAGATCAAGGAAGGTCCAGAAAATAGTACTCAAAGAGTTGAACTTTGGCTCTTTCTTGGAGCAAACACCTAAAGAGGTACATGACCAACTAAAGATCTCTTCCATGTGGCCAATTATCACTTTCAACGAGGAGTGGTATATGGGAGAGACATTCCTATTTTGGAATAATAGGCTGGCTAGTTCAATGGTCAAGATCAAGGACATTGCAATGTCCTACTCAATGTAAGCCATTGCAAAGACACTTGGGTTGCCTAAAACTAGGACAAATCTCGCAGATTCCAATGTAGGTGGATCCTAACATCAAAAAGAAATGGATTCAGTGGTGTTATGGTTTCTACCACAAGGAGTATAATGTGTTGATACTAACAGAAAGAATCCATTACAAGATTGTAGCCTTTCACCTAAATCCCATAGTGAGGCCTAGCAAGATCACTGCCTTTTCTACATATGCATGTGTTGCTCTAAGTGGAAGATTCCTAGTTAATCTTCCATAGCTAATCTATTTGGAGATAAAGAAGTGGTTCAAGGAGAATGAACATGGAAGGAAGGCACTCCCCTTTCCATGCCTCATTAGAAAACTATGTTGAAGGGGAGGAGTATTTGGCTACATTAATGATGTTGTTTGGTGTACTCCAACTGCTAATTGGGCAGAGATGATGAAGGAAAAAACTTCTACAACAATAATTTAAGAAGAGGTGAAGTAGCCACCACCTCCACCTACCACTTAGAAAATAGTGATAGACGTCACTACAACATCCCAATGGTTGCACGAGTTTCAAGAATGGCTCTTGAGCGAGCAAGAGTGATAAGCAAGTGTGAGTGGTGGAGACCCATCTGTGTATTGGCTTGCGATGAGTCACCTGAACGAGGTGTCCCAAATGGTCAACCTAATGGGGAAAGGTGGATCCATTTTCTTTGTCCAATGAATGTAATTGTCCATGAGGTCAAATCCTAGCACCATAGCGGTAAAGGTATCTCTCTCAAAATAGCAGCAACTCCTAGAGATTTCTGGGAACACTGCAACCATTTTGGTGCACTTGGAGAAGGGTGAGGGGGCAATAGTACTAGTGATGCAACACCAAGGATAAGAGATAGCAATAAAGGAGGTTGCTAATAGAATCATCAATGCACCTACAGTATCTATACCAAATTTCACTACACTTAAAGATGTGTGGACATCTACAGGAATCATAAACGGCAAACTAAGCACAACACAACATGAACAACTGCTAGACTGACTGGTAGGAACTGATCAACTACTTTTGGATGTCTTTGACCTTCTGAATAATATAACTACAACTTAGTCAAAGCTGCTAGAGGCAAGGGGAAAGAATATTATATTGAAAGGGTAACTAGAAACAACTAAGGAGCTAAATGAGCACTTCATTGTGGAAGTTGTTGAACTGAGAGTCCAAATTGTCGACCTTGCATTTTTCAACCTAGCATTGACAAGAGATGAAGCTCTTGAATAGCCGTCATACCAAGTTGAAAGGGGTTAAGGGTGTAATGGAGATGGCAATGTTTTATCGATCCTTGACAAAGGCCACCTAACATAAAATTCAAAAGGCCTTTGATCTAACTCGCCAAGAGAATGTTCAATTGACCATAGAAAATCATCACCTACAAAATGTTAATGCGCATAAACCAAAATTGACTAATTTTATCCATCAATGATAGGAGCAACTAGCTAGAGGAAATACAGAATTAAGGAGATTGACAACTGAGAACAGAAACCTCTCCATGCAAGAGGTCCGTGCCCTTTCCCAAAAGACAGTAATAGAGGTAACCGCTTGGAAATTAGAGGCTCTCAAATTTGAGAGAGTTAAAGATTACTACAGAGACTAGGTCAACTTACAGAAGGAAGTAAATGAGAAACACATTTAAGTGGTAAAGTTAAAGATGAATGAGACCCTCTAGCAACTCCAACAAGGATGTGAATTATGGAAACCCATCATTAATGGAATTAATTAATATAATAAAGTAGAAATTTGCCTAAAGGAGTTGCAAATAGAGAAAATGACTAAATAGATGGAGCTTGCCAATCTATGATATACAAACTTAGCTATGTTGATTGTCGAATGACAACGGTTAGAATTGAAAAAGTAGGTGGCCAGCTCATACTTGTTGTATGAGGCTAAGTTCAAGCACCATAAGGACATCAAGAAAAAGCTTGTAGACCCAAACACTAAACTCAAGGTTCTCAAGGGTAAATATACCTATCAAAGATCCACTACTAAGAGCCTGGCCAAAAGAATGAATGACTACCAAGAGTTGCAAAATGTAGTCAGGGCATTTAATGTTGAACGCAAACAATTTGCTACTTGGTTCATCAATGTTAAGGAGTTGTTTCTAGTAATGCCCTGTCCATAGGATATCCCCATTCCAACCCACATTAGCAATGTCATGTGAATTGTGAATGATCCTCGGAGTAAGGAGGAGAAGATGAAGGCATTATTGAATGCCTTTTGCCTTTCACCAGAGGTAACAACTGTAGCAGAATAGCCATAGCCTCCTTAGTCACCATGTGCTCTCGAAGCTATCAAAGGTCCTTTAGAAGCTCAGGAACCTCCATTGCCTAGGATTTTTTGATCTTATCAACCATCTTTATGTTGTTAAAGGATGTGTTATCTAGTTTAAAGTAGTTATATCATGGTGTTCAATTTTGTGTTATAAACACCACAAATTTTGTAATGATGTCGATCTGTACACTTGGGCACTTAGTTTTGTTATGTTGGTTTGTTATGTTAAGTGTTAGTCAATAATTTCATACCTTCCCAAATTTGTAAGGGAACTTGAGGACAAGTTTTCATTCA